>CAAKHG010037658.1:0-18529 GCA_901007715.1 Dactylopterus volitans
CGAACGAACGAACGAACGAACGAACGAACGAACTAACTAACTAACTAACTAACTAACTAACTAACTAACTAACTAACTAACTCAATGACTCACTCACCCCTCCCCCGCTCCTCTCTTGCTACAATCATTATCATCACTCTTACTATAAACACTTACATTTATCAATTATTCACACACAACTTCCGTTTCCCAAAGGAACAATTATACAGACAGTACGATGGACTCAGTGTGTCTGCGTGTGTGTGTGTGTGTGCGCGTGTGTGTGTGCGCGTGTGTGTTTTCAGATTTCAGAGGACAAATCAATTTTTTTTTAATAAAGTGAAGGAAAAACTTGTGTGAGCAGTAGCTATTCTTTGGCAGCGTTTTCACACACTTCAGCGCCCTCACACGACACGCGTGTCTAAACAGGAAATGTCACGTCGGCCGGCGCGGCGGCAACAGTCGTTAGGACGCCGAATCACGTTTGAATTTTGCTCTTTTAACGTGAACTTTTGCCGCGCAGGACTCCAACGCTTCCCGGCGAATCACTGCTGACATTTACAAGCTGAGAGGGAAAAGTCGAAGGTCGACGTGTGCGGCCGCCGCCATCAGGAGCCGGTTTCTTCACTTCACCGTCATCACGCTGTCAAACGCACACACACACCTGCTACACTGACAGGACATAATAGTTTGGCCAAAATGTAGCATGCACAATGTAATGTGCAGCGTGTAACATGTAACACATATTGTGTAGCATGTAACATTTTAGTGTTAAGCATGTAATGTGCGGCATGTAACACGTAGTGTGTAGCATGACGTTTGTAGCATGTAGCACGTATTGTGTGCCATGTAACACATAACGTGTAACATGTAGCATCTAATGTGCAGCATCTAATGTGCAGCATTTAACATGTAGTGTTCATCTAGTGTAGCATGTAGCATGTAGTCTGTAGCATGAAGCATGTAGCGCATAGCATGTACCATGTGTTTCCTTTGTGTGTGTGTGTGCGTGTGTGTGTGTTCCTGGGACTCACCAGTGTGCAGAAGCGTTCCGGTGGGTTCCCGCAGGTGATGCCGGGGGGGTCGACTCTGATCTGCATCACCTCCTTCATGTTTGTGGGCGGCGGCTGGCAGGCGTAGAACTCCCATCCCGGCCCCGCCTCCGAGCCTCGCAGAGAGCGACACACGTCAAACTGGCCGTCGGTCTGACACCGGCTCACCGCCGGCAGCAGGAGGAGGAGCAGGAGGAAGAGAGGGGGCGAGACAGGGATGGGGGGGCGAGACATGGAGACTCGGGTTCACACGGACAGGAAGTTCCTCGGGTGTTCAGGGGGCGGGGCAACACTGGCCTGCATCTCTGGTTTGTTTCTGTTGGACCGTCCTCAACAAGTCACGGCTGCCAGACGGTTAGCGTGGTAACTGGGTGGTTGCCATGGCTACCAGGTGGGCCTAACACCTTAACCCTGAAGACACTCCACCCACTTTTGGTCACCTGTCAGTCGCAAGCCTGCAATGAAACACGACGATCATCAATATTAGATTAAAAATAAGAAGCACCTCATAACACGCGGAGCCGGCCTGACCTCCGCCGGCACGCCGGACCGGAGCCCACCAGCATTCCCATTGGTTACATCATGGTGATGTCATCGTATATTTAGGACGTCCTGCATAACTAGTATAAAGCTGGATATGAGTGCTATTTGTTTAAAAAAAAAAAAAAAAAAGAGATTCTGGAGAACACTGGCTACAACTTACTGGTACATACTGGTACATACATAGGGGTACTTACTGGTACATAAATACGGGTACTTACTGGTACAAACATACAGGTACTTACTGGTACATACATACTGATACATACTGGTGTATACAAACTGGTATATACTAGTACATACTGGTAAATACATACTAGTACATAAATGTACATACAAACTGCTACATACATACTGATACATACATGTACATACATACTGATACATACTGGTGCATACAAACTGGTATAGACTGATGCATACCGATAAATACGTACTGGTACATAAATGTACATACATACTGGTAAATACAAATTGCTGCATACATACTGGTACATACAAACAGGTATATACCGGTACATACTGGTAAATATGTACTGGTACATAAATGTACATACATACTGGTACATATAAATGGGTATATACATACTGGTACATACAAACAGGTACATACATACTGGTACATACAAACTGGTATATACTGGTACATACTGGTAAATATGTACTGGAACATAAATGTACATACAAACTGGTACATACAAGCGGGTACATACATACTGGTACATACAAACTGGTACATACATACTGGTTTGCAGCGGTCTGCTGTGAACACCTTTAGAATCAGGTATCAAGCCGTCCACCTGCGAGCTGCTGTGCCTCCTGCGGCCTCTGGAGAAATAAAGCGGGATATGAATATGAGCGACGTTCCTGCCTGCTTGCGTGTTTGCTTGTTTGTGTGTTTGTCTGAGTCGCCGCAGCAGAGTGACAGAGAAGATTAAACTGAGACACGGAGACCTTCACCTCTTTATGAAATCACCTTCACCTCTTTATGAAAACACCAGCAATTCTCTCCACCGGCGCCGCGCCAACCACACCTCCACCTTTATTCAGTAATTCAGGATGAAATCACTCAAGATGAAGAACTTTGCCTCTAAAAAGGACTTGATGAAATTACTCTCCAAACCAAAAAAAATTGTGATATTTTTTGTGACAGCGATGACTGCAGCCTAAAAACAATGAAGCACAGGAGAAGTAATTCAACTGTCAGAGGTTATAAAATTCAAAATTCGGTTCGATTATTATGTCCTATAGACGGTAAAACATCACGCAACTTAAATATCGATGTATGAAATCATCCAAGACTTTAAAATCCTCCTTTTTTAATAAGGATAAAGAGGAATAAAGCTGCCGCTTGCTCATGTTGCAGAGGCTCTTGATGATCATGAAGATCATGTGACCTTCTCGCTGCTCCATGGAGGCCTTCTAGCTGCACCTCCTGATGAACATTGCTGTGAGCTTCACAGCCTGCATGTTCCTGCTCCAGCGAAGACAGCAGCGCTCCTCACCCAATCATCTCATTACATGTTTCTGAAATATCAAACTCAGCATATAAATATCAGACCCAACATGTAAAAATCAAACCCTCTGAAATATTAGACCCGACATAAATATCAAATCTGACACATAAATATCAGACCCGCCATATAAATATCAGAGCCGACATATAGTAAATATTCAGCCACTGAAATATCATTTCCAGCATAAATATCAGCCACTACAAATAAATATCTGACCAGACATGGAATTATCAAACCCTCTCTGAAATATCAGTCACGACATATAAGTACAAAACTCGAAAGAAATATCAAAACCGACAGGTGAATATCGACCCATCTCTGAAATATCAGACGCAAAATCTAAATATCAAACCCGACAGAAATCTTAGTCCCGACATATAAGTAATTTCCCCCAGGGGATCATTAAAGCACTTTGATTCTGATTTAAATATCAGAATATCAGTTCTTCACTGAAATATCAAACCCAACAGAAATATCAAACCTGACATATAAATATCAGACCAGACATATAAATACAATACTCGACATTTAAATATCAAACCCGGCATTTAAATATATAAACCGGCATGTAAATATCAAACCCTATCTGAAGTAGACCTGAGATGTAAATTTCAAACCCACTGTGAAAAATCAGACCGAACTTGTCATATCAAACCCAACGCGTAAATATCAAACCCAATTGCAATATCAGACCCAATAGATAAACATCAAACCCTCTCTGAAATATCAAACCTGACATATGAATATCAAACCCTGTCTGAAATTTCAGACCCGACCTATAAATATCATATCCAACTTGTAGCTTTCAACCCTCTCTGAAATGCCAGAGCCGACATACAGTATAAATATCAAACCCCACATATAAATATCAAACCCTGTCTGAAATATCAGATCTGACACATAAATATCAAACCTTACATATAGATATTAAGGCCAATGGAAATATCAAACGCGACATAAAAATGTCAAACCGGACTAAAATTTCAGCCTTCAGATTTGCATATAAATCTGACACGAATTTCAAACCTGTGATAGATATCAGTCCTGACAGAAATATCAAAGTCAGCATAAAAATATCAAATTCAACATCAAACCCAACAGAAATGTGAGTTATCCAGCTCAACGCTTAAATGTTAAAAATGAAACTGAACTTATCGATACGAAGCTCAGGGTGTAAATATCAAACCTGACAGAAATATCAGCCAAAAGGCTCCAAGTCAAGGAAGTTGATCATGCTGTTCAGCTCCTGACTGGAGGAACTGATTCACTGCTCCAAAGTCCATCAGGAGCCACAAAAAACCTGTCTCTCTGTCTCTGTCTGTCTCACTGCCTGTCCGAGTCACTCACTTGTCTGCCTCTCCACCTGCCTGTCTCTCTGATTGGCTCACCTGTCTCACTTTGCCTGCCTGTCTGCCTGCAGTCTGGTTTGTGTCTTCACTTTGATTAGCTGATTAATCAGATGGCAAAACGCCGGTTCCTCCATCCATCTCCTCTTTCTTCTCCGTTCTTCTGCTCCGGCTTCTCCCTCCTCTCGCCCTCCGCCGCTGCCGCTTCTATCTTTTCCTTCTAATCTCCTTCCGTCTCATCCTCTTTACTTCCTCTTTTTCATCTCATCTCTCATCGGCTTCTTCCCCTTTTCTCCTTTTACTTTCTTTCTTCTTCTTCCTGCTCTCCTGTCTCACTGTAGAACTTCAAACCTCTGCTCTGCTTGTTCTGATGCCTGAATCACAACTGACTCCTTCTCTACCTAAACCCCCACCCTCACCTCTCCACCTCCCCATCCCCCCATCCTCCCCCCTCCCCTTCCTTCTCTCTGGCTCCCCCTGAGTCATTTGAATAAGCTTTATTGACACAAGACGACAGCAGCAGTGTATATTTGTATACTTCCATTTCGTTTTTCAGGCCAGATTAGAAAATATACATATTTTTTGAACAATTATCAGACAGAAACTGAAAATTGAATGGTGCACAGATGTGCACCATTCAATTTAGATTAAACTGTTGTGAGGATGAAAAGTACTAAAAAATTAAATGAAATACATTTTATTTCCGTTTTGAAACACGTCCTTTTATTTTTTTAAGACATCATGCGACAGAATCTCACATTTATATGAATCTGAAACTGTTTTTTTTTTTTTTTTAACTTTTAGCCTGACTTACGTTGTCGGCTGCTGTTACGTCATCACGGCGCGACAGCGGCGGACACACACAGGCAAAACAAGATGGCGGACGTGGTGACCGTCGGGGTGAACCTGGACGCCTTCTCCCACGCCATCAGCGGCATCCAGGCGCTGCGCTCCAGCGTGAGCCGCGTGTTCGAGTCCCTGAAAGATGGCATGAAGAACCGGGAAACGCTGGAGGGCCGCGAGAAGCAGTTCATCGCCGAGTTCCAGGACAACCTGCAGGCGGTCAACAGAGACCTGAAGTGAGCCGGTGCACCAGACTCCCTTCACATTTCTGCTGATTTAAAGGGAAACGAGTAAAGCGCCGCGGCAGTGCGCGTTTAACTCCGGTTGGGACCAGAGCTCCTGCCTTCTGTCTGTCGTCTGCCAGTCTGACAGACTCACGATGCGCCATGTCTGTTGTTGCCGTCTCGGAGTGGCTGTCGGACCGCGGCTGGACTCGCGCCTCAGCCCGGCTACGGGCTCGGGCTGGTTGTTTGCTAATCTCCGAGCGTCCCCTCCCACCTCTTTAAAACTGGCAGATATCCTTACGGAGTTTGGAACCTAACACTTATTTTGTGTGGCGTTGACCGCCTGTCTCTCTCACTCTTTCTCCCCTTGCCCCTCTCACTCTTTCTCCCCCTGCCCACCTGTCTGCGTGTCAGTGAGCTGGAGCGCCTGAGTGGTCTGGTCGGTCGCCCCTCCGAGTCTCACCCGCTCCACAACAGCGGTCTGCTCAGCCTGGACCCAGTTCAGGACAAGACCCCGCTGTACTCGCAGCTGCTGCAGGCCTACAAGTGGTCCAACAAGGTAACGCAGCTAACATGCTAGCTGCTAAAAACACAAGTGGTCAAACAACGTGACAGCTAACATGCTAGCTTGCTGCAGGCTTACAAGTGGCTTAACAATTTGATAAAGCTAACATGCTAATTGTTAACGCTGAGCTGCTGCAGGTTTACAAGTGGTCCAACAAGGTAACGCAGCTAACATGCTAACTGGCTATAGCTAACATGCTAACTGCTAGCCAGCAGCTGCCGCAGGCTTACAAGTGGCTTAACAATTTAATAGAACTAACGTGCTAATTGTTAACACTTTACAAGTGGTCCAACAAGGTAACGCAGCTAACATGCTAGCTGCTAACCACACAAGTGGTCCATCAAGGTGACAGCTATCATGCTTACTGCTAACCTGCAGCTGCTGCAGGCTTACAAGTGGTCCAGTAAGGTAACGCAGCTAACATACTAGCTGCTAACCACACAAGTGGTCCATCAAGGTGACAGCTAACGTGCTAACTTGCTGCAGGCTAACAAATGGCTTAACAGTTTAATAGAACTAACGTGCTAATTGTTAACGCTGAGCTGCTGCAGGTTTACAAGTAGTCCAACAAGGTAACGCAGCTAACATGCTAGCTGCTAACCACACAAGTGGTCCATCAAGGTGACAGCTAACGTGCTAACTTGCTGCAGGCTAACAAATGGCTTAACAGTTTAATAGAACTAACGTGCTAATTGTTAACGCTGAGCTGCTGCAGGTTTACAAGTGGTCCAACAAGGTAACGCAGCTAACATGCTAGCTGCTAACCACACAAGTAGTCCATCAAGGTGACAGCTAGCATGCTAACTGCTAACCTGCAGCTGCTGCAGGCTTACAAGCGGTCCAATAAGGTAACACAGCTAACATGCTAGCTGCTAACCACACAAGTGGTCCATCAAGGTGACAGCTAACATGCTAACTTGCAGCAGCCGCAGGTTAGCAGGTACCACATTCAACATGCTAACTGCTAACCTGCAGCTGCTGCATGCTTAGAAGTACCTTAACAGTGTAATAAAGCTAACGTGCTAAGTGAGAACTCTCAGCTGCAGCGGGCTTACAGGTGGTCCAACAACGTGTCCAAGCTAATGCTAATGTGCAGTACCACCAGAGATGCTAACAGCTAATCATGGCTAGCTCTTCTTCTCCTCCTTTGCTCCTCCTACTCTCTTTGATCTGAAGTGATCTTAAGTTGATTGACCATGTGATCAGTGTTTTGCAAATAAATCACTTCACACTGTGTGAATTCTTTTGATGTCTTGTTGTCATGACAACAAGTCAAGCGTGTGATCGTGTGTGTGTTTATAGTTACAGTACCATGCAGGTCTGGCCTCCAGCTTGCTGAACCAGCAGTCCCTCAAGCGATCAGCCAATCAGATGGGAGCCTCGGCCAAGCGACGCCCCAAAGTTCAACCCAGCACACTGGTGCTTCCTCCCCAGTGAGTAGAACCACGGTGGCGTTCAGGTTCCACCAGTTTCTGAGCAAAAGTCAGGTGTCTGAGGTGGGGAGGCAGAACCAGGTAGTAGAACCCTACTCAAGAAGAATGAAAACAGGGGAATTAACAGACTCCGCCTCCATGAGGGTCGCGTCCGGCTGCTGAAGGTCAGATTTAGAAGGACTTAGTCTTAGAGTGGACCAGCTGCTCTGTAGCAGGGGTCCTTCAGGGATCAGTCGGTCTAAACGGGTTCGTGGATTGGCAGAAGGTTCAGGACCCCTGAGGCAAAGTTCTGGACTCCACCACAGCAGACCACCATCAGAGGTCCGGTCTAATACTCGCTCTCTGTGGTCAGGTACGTGGATGATGTCATCGCTCGCATTGGCAGGATGTTTCCTGATATGACCATCGAACTGTTCCGGCCCAACGGGACGTCTGCGGTACTGCTGGTACGCGCGTGCGCACGCACACACACACACACACACACACACACACACACACACACACACCAGCCCATTCAGCAGGTGTGTGTCCCTGTCAGGTGACCCTGGGAAAGGTGCTGAAGGCCATCGTCGTGATGCGTTCCCTCTTCATCGACAGAACCGTCGTCCGGGGGTTCAACGAGAACGTCTACAACGAGGACGGGAAGGTCAGGGGTCACCCGTGACGTGGCGGGCGCCGATGGCTGTTTGTCTGTTTCCATGGTAACCCATGTCCTCTCTGTTTGACGTCCTCAGCTGGACATCTGGACCAAGTCTCAGTACCAGGTGTTCCAGAAGGTGAGTCTCGCCTGTCTGTCTGACCCGCCTCCACACCTGAGCTGAGTGTGCAGTGTTCTGATTGGTTGTGGCGTTGCTAGGTAACGGACCACGCCACCACAGCGCTGCTTCACTACCAGCTGCCGCAGATGCCCGACGTTGTCGTCCGATCGTTCATGGTGAGACGCCGATCAGTAACCTGTACATACCTGTCTTTCTACCTGTCTGTGTCGACCGCCTGTACTACCTGTCTGTCACTGCTTCTGTGTCTCACCTGTTTGTCGCACTGCCCGTCTGTCTCATCTCTCTGTAGCTCTGCCTTTGTCTCCCCTGCCTGTCTCACCCGCTTGTATTTACCACCCGTCTCTCTGCCTTGTCTGTCTCCCCTGCCTGTCTCACCCACTTGTATTTACCACCCGTCTCTCTGCCTTGTCTGTCTCCCCATTTGTGTCACCTTTCTGTCTCCACATCTGTCTGTCCACTTGTGCCTGTCTCACCCATCTGTCTGACCCGTCTGTCTCCCCATCTGCCTGTCTCACTTGCCTGTCTCCCCATCTGTCTGTCTCCCACGTCTGTCTCCCCATTTGTCTCACCTGTCTGTCTCCACGTCTGTCTGTCTGTCTACTTGTGCCTGTCTCAACTGTCTGTCTGTCTCACTCGTCTGTCTGACCCGTCTGTCTCCCCATCTGTCTGTCTCCCACGTCTGTCTCCCCCATTTGTCTCACCCTTCTGTCTCCAAATTTGTCTGTCTACATGTGCCTGTCTCAACTGCCTGTCTCCCCGTCTGTCTCACCCATCTGTCTCACTTGCCTGTCTCTCCATCTGTCTGTCTGTCTGTCTGTCTCCCCATCCGTCTCCCCCATTTTTCTCACCTGTCTCCACATCTGTCTGTCTACTTCTGCCTGTCTCAACTGCCTGTCCGTCTGTCTGTCTCCCGATCTGCCTGTCTCACTTGCCTGTCTCCCCATCTGTCTGCCTCACCCGTCTGTCTCTCCCTCTATCTCCACCTCTGTTTGTCTCCCCCATCTATTTCCCAGTCCATCTCACCCATTTGTCTTACCTGTCTTTCTCCGGGTCTGTCTGCCTCCCCATCTGTCTCTCTACCCCTGCCCGTCTCACCCGCCTGTCTCCCTGCAGACGTGGCTGAGGAGCTACATCAAGCTCTTCCAGTCCTCCTGTCAGCGCTGCGGACGCTTCCTGCAGGACGGACTTCCTCCCACCTGGAGGGACTTCAGGACGCTGGAGGCGTTCCACGACACCTGCCGCATGTGACACACACACGCACACGCACACACACGCACACGCACACACACACACACACACGCGCGCGCACACACACACGCACTCTCTCTCTTCCTGTTTATGTTGTCTTGCTGTCTCTACCATTTCTATGAAGTTGGAATAAAGTTTGATCTACTTTTTGTACAGACGCTCGTGTCCTTCTCATGACAATAACAACAACAACAGCGATTATCATTCTGATGATGATGACAGTGATCAGGGCAGTCGTGTGCGGCCCGTCGCTGAGGTGCAGCAGCCTCGGCGTAATGAAGCGTGTTTCCTGCCCAGTGTGAAGCTCTGAGATGATCCTCAGTGGAGCTCCAGAGACCCTCCAACCACCACGATCATTAACCTTTATCAATTATTGATCTCCAGCTGCAGCCGGAGGGAAACGCGGACGCGCCGACGTCCTGTGAGTAAAATAACCGCGGGGGGAGGCTTCTGCCTCCTTAATGAAACTGGATTATCATACAAATGAAAAATCTCTTTACTGTTATTGCTTATGTACAGCTGATTGTATTTGGAATAATTCCGCGGGCGACCTTTGACCTTTTGACAGTCGAGACAACCCGCTGGGACGTGATTGGACCGCTGAGCGCTTCCTTGAGAAACGACCCCGAGTTTTGCCTGGCGTGATCTGGGTTCCCGTCGCTGAGGCGGCTCCTTTAATCACAGCCCCTCAATCTTGTTCTCTCGATCTTGACAAAAAATAAAAAAGAGCAGAATTAGTTTTTGCCTCGTTTACATCTTTATTAGAAACTGAACAGCGCGCCCGACTGAAGTTGTCTGGAATCTTTTGAGCAAATTCGATGGTTTGTGAAGACTTCTCCCTTCGAGAGAGATAATCCCTCCACCTGGTCCTGGGTCGGCCATGAGGCCTCCTCCCGGTGGGACTTCTCTGGAACACCATCCTGACCAGATGCCCGAGCCACCTTAGCTGGCTCATCTCAACTTATTCATGGAAATGGTTATGGTGACTGTGCCAGGAGCCTTTGGTCTCCAGGGACCGGGGCAGGAGCTCACCGGTTCACTTTGGTTTCTCCGGTAAGGGGAACCAAGGAGAAACCGATGGAGATGTTTGTCATCACTGCCAAGAACTGGGCCTGGAAGCCCTGCTGCCCTTTGCTTTAAGGCAGGATGCAGCCTGCTGGCGCCGCACGGGTGAAACCTGCTGTAGCAATGGCTGCAAGCGGCCTGGTCCCCCACGGCCAAGACTGGAGAGGACTGTGCACAGGCTGTTGCGGTTGATGGTTTTGACGAGTCGAGGTGGTTGCGTGGGGCTTGTTGTTGGTGATTGAGACGTTCATATCCGGGTTTTGAGGGGACACATTTACATTTACCTTTTTCCGACAGGACCGGCACTGGCGACAAAATCCTTCTGAGGGGGAATGAATGTGTTGCCGGTCCCGGGCCTGCATGAGGCGCTCGGACTGTGAACCTGTAACTGGTGAGGCACATCGGTGTCAGACCAGCACCGCCACTTGCAGGCGATGCTGCGATACCGGGTAACAGCTTGGCTGCTAGTCGAGTCTGCGAGACTGTGTTCTCGTCCCGGGTCGTCGCCGAGTCCCCCTCTGTTGCTGAAGACCCGGATGGTCGTGCAAAGCACTTCCCAGGGGCTTTTCCTGTATGCGCCGTGACGAGGTCGGTGAGTCACCACCTCTACGGATGCAGATGTGTTGCCATGTTTACCCGCCGCACCTTCGTCCGTGTCTCACAGATCGCTGAGGGAACTACATGCGTCTTTGCTTCGGGGCGGTGAGGCGAGTAATGTTGCAAGCGGCTACTTGATTCCGAGCGGTATTTTGGTGAGAAAAACGGGCTCCCGCACGGTGAAGATTTCGCAGGTGATCCCATTTCTCAAGTTTTGATCCCGTCAAAGTTCCCCTGTCGGGTTTCAGAACTCCCTCATGGCCGTTCAGGGGATGTACGGCTGTCCGAAAAACTTATGATCGGGTTTTTAGGGCTCTTATTTTGGCCGCATCTGGAAAAAAAAAGATGCATCTGCACATATTAATAACTGTCGTACCTGTCGGCTGACTGGTGAGCCGAACCATCAGCCCCATCGCAGCCACTTCCTGCTCTCAGTCGGCTGTTTGAGTCCTTGATTTTAGACTGTGTTGGTCTGGGAGTGGGTATCTGCTGACGGTTACGCGTCGGAGCACGAGGCGTCATGCCGCTCACCCGTTAAGGTCGATAACGGCTACATCTGTCGTTAAGGCCCTGACCCGTTTGCTGTTCCGCGGTCAAACGTCATGGCTGAGCGTCAGCTATGATCTGTCCTCTCCCGACCGTGCCCGGCGTCAGGCCGCTCCGGAGCGGTTCCACCAAACACCACAGTCTGGTGTTTGGGCTGCCGTGGTTGCTGACACCTAGACCTGGACCTATACCCATACCTAGCCCTCGACCTAGACCTGGAGCTATATCTGTACCTAGACCTGGACCTGGACTTATAACTATGCCTATACCTGGATCCATAACTATATCTATAATTAGACCTATAACCATACCTGGAGAACAAATATTTTAACTGGACTAATATTTTAACTGTAAGTCAGAAATTTATCGATTGTATGAAATCTGAAATTTTGCAACCTGGACCCTGACCTGGACCTGGACCTGGACCTAGGAGCTTGGAAAAACCTAACTGTGGTCCTGAAGGAGCTTATTTTCTTGTTCTTCTTGTTATTATGACTATTCTTACCATATATGTTATTGTTATTAGTGTCATCATCATTATCTTGAGTCCATGAGGGCGAATCATGTGGCTGATTCCAGGTGGAACCGGAATAAAAGTGTAATGATGAGCACATGCGGAATAACCCCGAAGAGCGGCTCAATTATTCATCACCGATAGGAGCAATCAAAATTAGCAGCTAATGTTGCTGAATTATTCATCTTTGGCATTAAATGGCCGCCCGTACTCCGTCCGCGCGCGGCTGTCAGTTGGACCGGTTGTTAATAAAGTTTATTCAAAACCATCATAATAATAATAATAATAATAATAATAATAATAATAATAATGATGTGAGGCGGTTGCTGAGAGAGCAGCGCCTCCTGCCGGTCGCGCCGCGGCCGCGCGGATTCGCTCACTCACTCATTCACGCGCGAAGCCTGCGAGGGTGATTATCGATCGGTTCGATTTGACTGATTATATGATGGTGATGATGTTTATTATCATCACCCGGGACGGCCGGTGGCAGGAGGCGTGAGACGCGGTCGGGCTGCGACTGCGCATGCTCTGTACGCACGCACACACGCAGCATCTCGCCGATGACAAAGGGTCCTCCTGTGGGGACGCGCCGCGCGTGCCCGTGTCCTCGGCTCTCGTGCTGTCAGGCGGGCGCGCGCGCGCAGACGGACAGCAGCCGGCGTGTAGGAGATGCGCGCGGCGGCGGCGGCGGCGGCGGGCGGCAGCAGCGGCGCGCGGGGTCTGTAGCAGCGCGAGGAGGAGAGGGAGCGCGAGGAGGAGCGCGCGCGAGGGGGACCATGAGCTGCAACTGGGGCACCGAGCTGTGGGTACGTACCCGCACGCACCCGCCGCGGCGCGGCGCGGCCGATTATCCGGTGCAAAGCCGGTAAGCGCCCAGCCTGTCGGGTGTGTGTGTGTGTGTGTGCGTGTGCGTGCGCGCGTGTGTGTGTGTGAGGAGGCCCTCGTGCTTCTGTCTGCTCTGCCATAGCAACACGGTCGGTGACGACAGCGGCTCGCGCGCCGCCGCCGCCGCAGCAGCATCATGGAGGACGGCGGCGGCGCGCGAGCCGCTCACGTTCATCGCCGATCCATCGAACCGGAGCGGTATCGGCCCGATACCGCCGATCGATCTGCGGTATCGGGCCGATCTGGGCGCGACATTTTAAGTCAGAACGTGCGGATGTGGTGTGGCGGTTCGTGACGTCACCGGTGACGCGGACGGGCCGCTGCTGCTGTACGTTGATGCATATGTGGTGGCTGACGTCACCGCGAGGGACACACGGCGATGCAGTGGCTCGCTCTGATTGGTCAGGGCGCAGGTGGGCTTCCACCTCGCCTCGGTCCACCCTCAGCTGAGCCTCAGGTCCAGAGGAGGTCCTGGACCTGGATTCCACCCGGTTTCCTCCCGGCGTGGTGGGTGCAGCACACGCCGGCTCTTTGGAGGCGTTCCTCACCGCCGCGTCACGCCAGGGTTCAGCGTGGTGAGGGGGGGCTGAACCTTTTAACCATGTCATGGACTTTTCACAATGAAGTCACACGACCCTTTAAAACCGTTTCATTGAGGAACTGCTTCTTATTGGCCCCTCCCCATCTTAACCTCACAGAGACTCCGCCTCCTTTTTGAATAGCCAGTCATGTTACTAACCTGTTGCCATGGAACCTCATTAACAGTGAGATGCTGCAGCCGCTGCTTACTTTTAGCATCTCACTACTCCACATATTACCATTTGATTGATTGGTTGGTTGATTGATTGATTGATTGATTGATATTCAGGGTGATGGAGTCTGACTGTTTCCTGTCTCACTCGCCAGGATCAGTTTGATAACTTGGAGAAACACACCAGCTGGGGCATCGACTTCCTGGAGAAATACACCAAGTTTGTGAAGGAGCGCGCCGACATCGAGCTGAGCTACGCCAAACAGATCAGGTGACCCCCCCCCGAACCTCCACCCCTCGTGTGACCCCCCACCGCGTGACCCCCCACCACGTGACCCCCCACCACGTGACCCCCCACCGCGTGACCCCATTATGAGTGATAGTCTGATAAGTGAGACAGACGACTGTAGAGCAGCAGTGATGATGTAGAAGATCTAGAAGATGTAGAAGACCAGCAACATGAATGTAGACATCAGTAATGTCTGCCTGCCTGTCTGTCTGTACGCCTGCCTGTCTGTCTGACTGTCTGCCTGACTGACTGTCTCTCTGACTGTCTGCAGGAGTCTGTCTAAGAAGTATCATCCTAAGAGGAGCAGAGAGGATGAGAGCAGGTCAGTGAACACAATACTGCATCAATACTGCATCAATACTGCTGAACTGTGGCACACTAATACCACACAGGACTGCAGTACTGCTGAGCTGTAGTGCAATAATACTACACAATACTGCAAATCTACTGACCTGTACTAAACTAATACAACACAATTTTGCAGTACTACTAAACTGTACTGCAGTAATGCTAAATAATAATTCAGTACGACTTACTGAACCTTACTGCAGTAATATTTCACAATTCGGCAACTGCTGAACTCTACTGCAATAATACTCCACAATACTATAGTACTACTGAACAATATTACCATAATACTGCAACATTACTGAACTGTATTGCAACAATACTGAAATAATACTACACAATACTACTGAACTGTACTGCATTGTACAAAACTACTGCTGAAGTGTACTGCAGTAATTTTACATATCAGTGAAATACAACTGAACTGTTCTGCCGTAATACTACACAATTTTGCAGTACTCCTGAACTGTACTGCGGTAATGCTAAATAATACTTCAGTACTACATTCTTAACCGTACTGCAGTAATACACAATTCTGAAATACTGCTGAACTCTGCTACACCAATACTACACAATACTGTTGTACTACTAAACAATATAACCATGATACTGCAACATTATGAACTGTATTGCAATAATACTACAAAATACTGTAGTATCACTGAACAATGTTACCACAATACTGCAACTTTACTGCAACTGTATTGCAACAATACACAATACTGAAATAATACTACAGAATGCCGCTGAATTGTACTTCATAGTGCAAAACAACACAACTGAGCTGTACTGCAGTAATACTACACTACACGATAGTACTACTCAACTATACTGCCGTAATACGACACAACACTGCAATACCACAGAGCTGTGTTGCCATACCACTGAAGTGTACTGCAGGACTGCCACGGTTAATACTTGCCGGCACTGCAGTAGTACCAGATGTGGAGCGTGTGGCCGTTGGCGGTGCGTCTGACGTGTGATTGGCCGGCGCAGGTACACATGGTGTCTGGCGTTCGCGGCGACGCTCCGCCAGCTCAACGAGCTCGCCGTGCAGAGAGAGGAGCTGGCCGAGAACCTGACCACGGAGATCGTGTCCGACCTGAGCAGGTACACGCAGGAGCTGAAGACGGAGAGGAAGACGGTCAGTATGACATCGGACACGTGACGCTCAGACTTTTATTTTGGCGGCCGGTGAATCAGCTCTTACTTCCTCCAAACCTGGCGACGGGAGGCGCAGGAAGCGAGACGTTTTGTGAGATTTAATCTGGAGGATGTGGATGTTCGTGTTGTGAGGCTGAGGGGGGTGGAGCCCGCGGCCTAAATCGACCAATCGCGCTGCAGCTCAGTCAGCTGTTTGTGTGTTTTCTCGCAGCATTTCCAAGATGGCCGCCGCGCCCAGCAGCACATCGAGAGTTCGTGGAAGCAGCTGGAGTCTGTGAGTGACCTGCTGACTCCGCCCACGTCATACCTTTGCCCCGCCCACCATAAACTGTTGACTCTGCATTAAAAAATTCTGACTTATGTCAACCGGCTGAGGTCAAATACGCGAAGCAGCAGTGACCAGTTATTCTTTTTCTTTTTCTTTTTCCAGAGTAAACGTCGGTTTGAGCGCGACTGTAAGGAGGCGGAGCGAGCGCAGCACATCTCCGACAGGATCGACCTGGACAACAAAACGGACGGGGAGAAGGTTCGTAAATACACGTAAAAAATTAGATATGTAACATGTGGCATGCGGTTTTGACAGCACAACATCGGCACTTGACAACGCTACTCGACAACACTATTTGACAATGCGATTTGTCAACACTTCTTAACAATGCTACTCAACAAAGCTATTTGACAGTGTTACTTGACAATGCTATTTGACAACGCTACTTGACAACACAACTTGACAATGCTGCTCATCAACACATCTTGACAATGCTACTCCACAACGCTATTTTACAATGCTAATTGACAACACTTCTTGACTATGCTACTTGACAACACTACTTGACAATGCTACCCGACAACACTTTTTTACAATGCTACTTGACAACATTTCTTGACAATGCTACTCCACAACGCTATTTGACAACGCTACTTGACAATGCTACTCGACAACGCTATTTGACATTGCTACTTGACAACGCTAGTTGACAATGCTACTTGCGATGCTATTTGACAAGGCAACGCTACAAGAGGTGAAGGCATTTAGTAACAAAGGCCCGGTTTACTTTGACATGTCAATTATGAGATTTCATTACTACAAAGAGGAGGATTAGTAATTTGAACTGTCTGTCTGTCTGTCTGTCTGTCTGTCTGTCTGATTGCCAGCGCTGCACATTGAAGGTAAGACCAGTTGATATCTTCAAATGAATGCATATATTTTTATTTTGTTTCATTTCCTTTAAACGTGGATTTGCATTTTTTCTTGATGGAGTAGTTTTGTTAAATAAGTTATATTTGTACACTAATCCCTCATACTGCAGTAGTGCCACTGTTCACTTCCTGTTCGTGTCAGTTGGCCATCAGACGTCCAGGTGTTGTCTTGTGTTCTTGGTTCCAGGCCCGGCAGACGGCCCAACACAAACAACAAGCTGCCGACGAGTCCAAAAAAGAATACGTGACCAGCTTAAACCAGTTTAACCAGGACCAGCACCAGCATTACCATACACTGGTACCGGTTATATACCAGGTAAACTACAGCCTCTTTTGAAGGCGTAAGTTAGCAGTTAAAACCAAATAGCCAGTACTGGTAGCGGTTATATACCAAATGACCAGTACTGGTAGTGATTATGTCATCAGTTGAACCAGTGCTGGTACATTTTATGTACCAAGTAAACCAGTACTCGCTCTGATTATATGCTAATTAAACCAAAACTGGTAGAGATTATAACATGTCAGTTGGACAAGTACAAGTGCCAATTATATACCAGGTGAATCGGTTCTAGTGCGAACGCGTTACGGAGAACCCGTAATGGAAGCAATTACATAACCGGTTGAGACGGCACTAGTCCTGATTATATGCCAGTTGAACCAGTCAGTACTGGTTGGCATTACATTGTATGCGAGTAAAAGCAGTACCAGTAGTGATGGTTTATCAGCTGAACCAGTGTTTGTACCGGTTATATAAGAAGTTAAGCTAGCTCGAGTACAGATTATGCACAGAGTGAAGCGGTATGTGGTACCGGCCACATCCAGGTTACCCGGGTCACCAGGTCACCCGGGTGACCTGGTGACCCGGGTGACCTGGGCCCGTGTCTGGTGCGTCCGCAGCGCATCCAGGACATGGAGGAGCGGCGCATCGAGCGGCTGGGCGAGGCCATGCGTCTGTCGGCTGAGGCGGAGAGGAAGTCGCTCCCCGTCATGAGCCGCTGCTTGGACGCGATGATGGACGCCGCCGAGAGCATCCAGCCCCGGATGGTGAGTGGAGCGGCGCTGACGGGCGGCGGCGCTGACGGGCGGCGGCGCTGACGAGCGGCGCGCGGCGGGCTCGCGTCACGGAGGGCGGGGGTCATTGGTGGGAGGGGCGGAGGCGCCGCCGAGGTCGGAGGTCGAATCTGAGCCATGCGTGTGTGTGCGTGCGTGCTTGCAGGACACCCGTCAGGTGGTGGAGGTGTACAAGTCTGGGTTCGACCCTCCCGGCGACGTGGAGTTTGAGGACTACAGCGCCACCATGAGGCGGAGCATCTCCGAATCCAGTTACCTCGACAACCGGACCGAGGGGCGGAGACAGAGCAGGAAGCTGTGGCCGTTCATCCGCAAAAACAAGGTACGCACACAAAACGTGCGCTGGCCCCGTGACCTCCGCGACCTCTGATCCCGTCAGGTACACAAACACCTGGAGGAGTCATGTGACCCCGCCCCCTTGCGCCCCCCCCCCACCTCTCTCTCTTTCTCTCTCTCTCTCTCTCTCTCTCTCTCTGTCTCTCTCTCTCTCTCTCACACACACACACACACACACACACACACACAAGGTGGTGGAGTAAAATCCTTTGTGAAACAGATACAGTGGGCGCTCAC
>CAAKHG010037670.1:5232-17163 GCA_901007715.1 Dactylopterus volitans
GGGGGGGGGGGGGGGGGGCGGGGGGGGGGGGGGGGGGGGCTGGACAAGGAAAATGGAGGGAGGGGGGGGGGAGGAAGATTGAGGAACTATTAGAGTGCAAGACTGCAAAGTAGCAGATAAGGGTGATGAATGGTGATGCGTGTCATCTAGGCACGCGTCCGGAGAGGCGAGGGCCAAATGTGATCGCCGAACAATCGATGCCCGCTGCCGCCGCCGCCGCCGTTTTTTTAAAACCTCTTTAAGCGATCTCAGGAGAGGAGAAAACTAATGGCGCTTTTCCACAACACGGAACCAGCTCCGCTCTTCTCGCCTTTGGTTCTGGGTACTTGCTCTGGGGGGGGTGGCGGCGTGGTTTTCGATTGGAAGATAGTACCGCCTCAGCGTGACTGGGTCGTCACGGCGACGCCGCACAAAAAAAGTGTTGTGACGTCATCTCCCGCTACAGTAGTTTGGTTGTTAAAAAAAAAAAAAAAAAAAAAACCCCGGCGGGCACGGGCAGGCGCCGTTGAGGGCGGTTCCGTGCGTTGATGACGCGGTGATGCCGCAGCGCAGTGTTCTCACGTCGCCTTTTAGTACCTCGCAGTACCTGCTCGACTTGTTTTTTTGGAGCCCCAGGAGAACAACATACTAAAAAAGTGATACCTAGTGCCTTTTTTCCCTAATGAAAAACCAAAAAAAAAAAAAAAAAAGGCGAGTAGAGTAATAGAGTAGAACAGAGTAGAGCGAGTGCCATGTCCTGGAAAAGCGCCATAAGAGTCCTCTGCCCTGGAACTCCTGAAATATCTCGCGCACACACCCATGTGGTCCTCGCTCATGAGAATATGTCTGCATATGCATGTGTGTATGTATGCATGTGTGTGTTTGCGTGTGTGTGCTCGTATACGTGTTAGGCAGGTCGGGCTGGCCCCGAGTCGCGGCGGCTCGCGGCTGAGCCTCGAAACGTCGTCGCGCATTCGTTGAATGCTGACAACAAAGTTCCATCAGCTTTACCACATGCGTTTTAAAGTACATGCATGTGTACATATATACACACATAGGTGGGCATTTAAACACAAGTGTACCCCTCTTTCTTTTCTTCAACTGCTTGTTCACATTTTAGCCTTTTACCACATCTCCAAATGAGATGATTTAGCATAAAAAATGTCATATAGAAACTTGGGTTTTTCTTATTAGGAGAAAAAAGGGGCGAAGGAAGATTTATGATGTTTTTAAAAAAGCATAAGCATGGTATTCTAAACTATCCAAACACGCCGTTATTATATACATATATATATCCTGGCTGGTTTGTGTCCCACCTTAAAGTAGCCCCCCTCATACAGGGTGTTTGGGGGCCCGAAGATGGCCACCTCCCAGTTGTAGAGATCGGACTCCTCCACCAGAGTGATGCGGAAGCCCTCCACCGGCTGCTCCTGCAGGGACTTGAGCTCCATCATCAGGGCCTTCTGGGAGCTTGGGGTCGCCTGGTGGGCCATGTTGATCCCACTGCTGGAACAGGGAAGACAGGTAAGGTGGTGGTGGGGGGTGGAGGGGCATTAAGGTCTCTATGGGGGTCCTGACATTTCATGACTGCGGCTGAGAAGGGTCCCAGAAAAGCGGCAAACAACCTGTTTTTAAGTTTGTTTGCCACTTTTCGGGGTTGGACTGTCCAGGCAGGGTCACTGTGGTTTTTTTTTTTTAACTATTATTATTTTGGCCCGCGGGCCCTTGACCGGTAAAAGGCAAAGTTCACGGCGGGGTGTTTACCTCGGTCTCCTGGCGCTGGCGAAATGTCCTGGCGGTGGTTACAGCTGGAAACTGGTGCGCGAACTCATCGGCGGTCCATGCTAGCGCGGCTCCCTGCGTGTGGACGGCGGCGGCGGCGGCGGGGGGCAGCGGCGGCGGCGGCGGCAGCGGGGCTCTCCGCTACCGTCCCTGGCTCCGCGTGTTGTTGTTGTGGTGGCGGAGGCAGCAGCGGCGGCGGTGTGGCTGCTGTCGTCGCCGAGATTCTTCGTGGGCACCCGCGCCGACAGCTGGACATGGAGCGTCGCTGGAAGTCACCGTCTCCCGTGGCTCATTCTCCGGCGGCGGCGGGTTTGTTGGAGGGTGGCTGCTCAGGCGAGGGACCTGGCTGCGCCCGACATGCCGCTGGCGCCGCTTGCTTCGCTTCGGACCCCTCCGACCCCCCTCCCCCTCCGCCCCCCCCACACTAGCCGCTCCGGTCGCTTGTTTGCGTTTGTTTATCGGCTCTCCGGCGGTCTCAACTTCTCCCCACGTCAGCTAAAAAGCCCTCGCCGAGCAACTTGGCTCGAACGGAGCCGCTTCCGCCGCTCTCGAACGTTCCCCTCCGGCGCCGTGGCAGCGTTGCGGGCCGGCGGACGGGGAGTCTACGGCCGCGGACGGGACGCCGAGTGAGGGGGCTCCGCGCTCGCGAATTACGGCGCCGTGTTTTTTTTCCTTTTTTTTCTGTCGCTCGGTTCTTATTTTCCTCCCATCGATGCTTCCGGCTATCATTGCGCGTGTCTGTGGAGCGTAACGAGACGTGCGGGCGCCGGGCGTTCGAGAGTGCGTGCGCGCGCCCGACGCGCGAGGCACAGCTACTTCGACTTCGCCGAGTTTACGCCGCGCTCGCGTTGCGCGCGCACGCGGAGGGAAACAAGCGATACGCACCGACGAGAAGCAGAAAAAAAAACAAGTTGCGCGGATTTTAAAAAAAATGCGACACGCTTTTGTTGTTTTTTTTGGTAAATAAATCTAGTTAAGCTGTTTTAAAGAAGTCAATTTTATTTGCCCTCAAACGCGCAGGCCCGTGTTGTTGTTTTCTTTTGGATCGCAAATTAACGCGAAATATGATTAACGGTGTGGTATTTGCTGATGATGTCACCCTTTTTTTTGTTGTTTTGTCAGCATCAGTTCTGATAACGGTGAGCGGATTAGCTGAAAAGATTAACTTTTTTTTTTTTTTGTCGCCAGCCTGCATAAATGTTTTAAGTTTCGCGGAAGTTTTAATTTCCGGCACTGAGTTGCACGAGAAGTTTGCATTACAGTGGAAATAAGACCACAGTTACCGCCATGCCAGATGTGGGGTTAGATAACGTGGTTTTTGCTCCTGTGACAGAGTGTCAAAAAATAATCCTATTATCATGTCAGAGATAAATCGTGCTTATATCAAGGATTAGGTGGAGAGTAGAAAATGCTATTTTTAAAAAAATCTCTTTTCAGACATTTTGAGGAGATTTGATCAGGCAAATAGCGATCCACCTTTATCACCCCCCCCATCAAAGTCTACAATCACTTGCTTGAGTTTACAAAGATCAGGATCTATGCATTTTTCAGACATGCAACAATAAAGATGTCATGCAGGTCTTTCAAAAGGCAAATAAAAAGAGAGCCTTAATTAGCACCTCTGAATGTCAACATTTGCTGTTGTAACACCTCACACCGACACAGTAGTTTTCATGTTCAAGCTGTGAAAGCACTCGCATACAACGACCGGCTATGACATCAGAACCACTGCATGTTCACCACAGAATGTAATGCAACAGCCCTGCTTGACCTTCTGCCCCCAGGAGGAGCTTTAGGCTGAATTTTTAATGAATCTGTTTGAGAGAGGTGTTCGCGTGTGTTAATTATTGATATTTTGGACTGCAATTTCCGATGCTGTTGAACTGTGCAGGTTTATACTGAGAGGTGTGTCCCTAATATTTTTGGTCATTCCACTCAAAAAAATACTCCAATAGAATCAAACATTTGAGTCCAAATAACACAATTAAACGTTGTCAAACAAAAATTCAACATAAAACCTAAATTTATTGCGGGACTAGCATAACATTCTACGGTAAACATGCAGTGGCTTCAATGTTATGGCTCCTTACAAATAGAAATGCCCATTGCCTTCGATGAACCTCTAACTACGGGCTTCTTATTTTCATTTTTAATGACTTGCAAATCAATTTTGGCTTCTCACAAGGACATTTTCTACTTGTCAGCGTGTGAGAGGCCTGCTTTACCAACATTTACAGCGCTTGTATGGATCAGGATTCACGCTGCGTGCGACTGCAAAGCGGAAGCGCGTACGAGCCCGCGACGCTGAAACGGAAGTGGCTAAATGTAATTTAATCACCATTAAGTTAAATACAGACGACTATGCTTTCTTGTCAGGATCTGCGCTATTTCTTTTTTTTTTGTTTTTTTTTGTTTGGTTTTAAAAAAAAAAAACGCGAAACGGAATAACGCGGTTAGTTCAGTTTTCGTTAGTTGTCTCCCGGCCCCGACGAGGAAGTGGAGCTGCGACGCCTTGACGTCACGTCGATACAGGAACCAGTGGAAGGGGAAGCTTGACAAATCAAGATGGCGTCCCACGCTGAGGCAGGAAAGAGAGCCCAGTATAAATAAAAAAAAACTCTCGCGCAGCGGGAGGGGGGGTGCAGTTTGAGTCGGACCAGCACCTCGAACGGGCGTCGTTCGCATTCCGAAGGAGCGAGACGGAGCAGATACAGGTGAGGCGGGCGTGCGGGCGTGCTGTGGCGCGGCCGCTACGGGGTTGAGTTCGGGGCGGTGGCGGCAGTCCGTCCTATCTGTCTTATCCGGCCACGGCGCGGCACAGCCAGGCCACTGGCCAGGCTCGTGGCTGTAAAAGCCCGTGACAGCGGCGCCCTTTCGCCGAGAAAAGCCTTCGCCGGCGGCTAACGGCGCCCGCTGAGCTGGTAAATACTCGCCCGGAGGTGCCGCCGCGCTGTGTCGGAACGAGCTGCGGCGCCACGAAAGACGGGGGTAGCTTAGCTCCTGTTGCTAGCTGCCGCTGTCACCAACTAGTTTTTGCACTTGCTAATGGGCTGCCCTCCCCGCGGCTCCCCACGGGTCACGAGTGGCGGTTGCGAGCGTCCCGGGTCGCGCTCGGAGCGAAACCCGCCCGAAATTGCGAGAAAGCGCAGTCGCCGCGGTCCTCTCGGTTGTTGATTTTTTTCCCCCGAGTCGCAGCCAGCGTCGCTGCTCCATCGGTTAACCCCGCTAGCATGACTATCCCGGCGAGTTCACCCGCGTTGTCGTGGCCGTCTCCAACGTGACCATTAGTTCTGTTGGCTTAATGTTACATATCAATATTTCAGTCGGATGGGGGGGTTGACACAGCGCTGCCTGCAGGCTGCCCGTTAAATTTGGTCCAGTTATGAAATGTGACATTTACCTCCCGTCACGATGCGCGTCTCCGGATCATGCGTTGCCGGATTAGCCCGAGAGAGCGCGGTCCGGTTGGCGAGCACCGGTGACAATTAGGCGTGAAATTGGGGGCCGCTTCAGTGTGTGTGTGTGCGTGCGTGTGTGCGTGTGTGTGTCTTTCTCACGGCAGCCATGACGTGGAGTTTTGTGACTTATCGCAGGAATTGCTCGACAGATCGCGGCGTATTAAGGTTAAACGCACACTTCCCGGTGAACGCGGAAAAAACCAGCCTGGCTAAAGAACTAATTGGACGTGAGCTTTGATGAATCATTCGCCAATCAAGCGTGACATTATAACCACCAGGTGTTTGCTATAATGCAACACTCCTGCAATAGATTCTCCCTTCAGGAGGAGTTTCATGTTGATTTTTTTTTATTATTATTATTAAAAGTGTTTGAGAGAGGTGTTGACATGTTTCAGGGATTGTTATTCGGGACTGTAGCTCCTGATGCTGTGGAACTGCGCTGAGCTATACTGAGGTTTGTCCCTAATATTTTGGTCATCCCACTCTCAAGCGTTAGGGTGACAGTCATTAAAAATATGTCGACACCTCCCTCAAACAGATTCAATCAAAATTCAACATAAAACAGAAGTAGGGCAGTTGCATTAGGTTCTGTGATAAGCATCCAATGTTTTTTAACATTATGGCTGATGCTGTTGCATATCCACATTTTGGTATTGGTAAGTACATATTGATAGTAGGGGTGCAGTGGTACACAGATGTTAAGGTTCTGTATGTTCTTCAGTTATGGGGTCAGGGTTTGGTGTGATTTATTTATTTATTTTTACAAAATCCTAATGCATAATTCAGATATATTCCTCATATGACTGCACGAGCTGAACTATGACGGTTAGGACAGAACGCACATATCATTACACCTCCACTATGTTTTAAGTGAAATATTTATCGCTGGTAATTAGTTAAACCTTTAAAGCTGTTAACCTGTCAATGCAAAATGTCACAGTCAATTATATCAAACTTGTCACTGCATTAAATGATATGTGACAGACTGCAGAATTCACTCACTGCAACGCTGAGCATTCTACCATTGATTTATGGTTGCTCATGGCTGATGTACAGTTTAAGTAACCTGTTGCCCACCTTTGCCTTTGAGTCCTTGTTTCATTCCAGAAATTCTTAATAAAATAATGACTTCTTTGGCACCGTAGATGTCCAGATTTCACCGCCAGCCGTGAATGTGCATTATTTTGATCCTTCTGGGTGCTGGTCTCAGGTAGTGCACGGTTGTTTTATGAGTTTGGCTGTGAAAATAGCTGCCGGTAGTCTCATATTGAGGATTGATATTGGAAATGAGAGATTTTATACATTCCTCTTTTAACAATTTTACTCTCCTGAAGAACTGAGTTTGTTTTTGTTTGGGTTTTTTTTTTTTATAATAAAACACCTCAGTTAGTATTTGCAAAGTGTATTAAAATCTGTAACTTTTTTACTCAACCCAAAGTACTTTAGTCCACAGAGGAGAAAACAGTGGGGTCTTTGTGCTGACAAAAGCAAGCATTGTGCGGCGTGACCATAGACAGGATATGACCTAATAATGGATTACGTGATTTATAATTCAAAGCATTTGAAATTTGCAAATCCAATTGAAGGCTGAAAAAATTACTTGAATGGAGGGAGCAACGTGCAAAGCTAAATGGGGAAGTGTTGCTTTTATGGTTCTTTCAATAGGAACAACATCTTAAAAGACCTTTTACAATTACACCTTCTTTTGCCACCAATTAAGCATTTTTTTTATTTATTACATGTCCCCCAAGCACCAGAAGTCCTCATCTCCACTTTAATTTGACCGACACTGATGACATCACTTGTTTAGGCCATGCTTCGACCACTGTCTATGTTCAGTTATCAGAGATGTTCTCAGTTCTTCAATGATTTCCTATGAAAGTTCTGCTAGACTCGCAAGAACATCCATGTAAATGGATTAAATTACGTAATTTAGCGAGCATACCATGACTGACGACATGCCCTGTGGAGCGCCCTCTATAAAATGCATTTTTAATGCGAATTGCCATTGGTATCACAGTGCTGGTAATTGAGGGTTTTTTTTGTTTATTTTTTTTTAGATAAATTATTAAAAATTTAAAGTAAAAATATCTCAGGATTCAAATTTATTTTCTCCTTTCGTTGTGAACCCCTTCTCTGCTCGGCCATCGTTAAAACGAGCGCAGCTGAGAAGCGGCGAACGCACTGGCGGCGCGGGGACGTTGAGCCTGAATGCAGAGCAGAATGTTTGCAGAGAGGGAAACGCCGCTATGCCGGAGACATTGTAATTAAAAAAACAGACAGAGTAAGCGAGGGGAGGAGCGGGCGGGGGGGCAGAGCTGAGCAAAGGGCATGGATGATGCGTCAGCAAAGAGGCGGGGCAAAGGCCAAACGCAGGACATGCCATCAGCGCCAGACACAGTGCATCACCCAGGATTTCAGGGTACCGGCTGAACTGTTCCAACTCTAGGGAGTGAAGGTGAAACTATAAAAACCTAGTTATAGCATGTAGCACCACCAGATGTGTATATATATTACACATTTTTTACATTATCAGCTTATCATGTGCCTGATTACACAACCCTTGACACTAAAATAGCGGAGTGCAGATTGATCAATCCTTCTGGGAGTTCATCGTGGGGCAGCTGAAGTGGTGAAACTAGTTTACAAAAAAGAGAAAATGCTCAAATTGCTAAAGTACGACAGAAAGGTAGAAAAAAAAGTCCAAATTGAGAGTAAACGTCCTAACAGTGAAGCTTAAAATGCAGAATATTTTTAATGTATAAAAAAGCAGAAAAGCTGTGTGTATGACATCATACGGTCCATCAAAGCAGCGTTGCCATGGTGATGAAGCAATCAAAGCCAAAAGAAAAGCCAGTGTCTGCGACATCAAAACCTGTCTGTTCATTTCAATGGCACATTTGTTTTGTTTTAGAAAAGCTTAATAGCGTAAAAAGTTGAAAAGTTATTAGTGTGAATGGAAAATGCATATAATGCTTTGATAGTTGAACAGTTTCTGCAGCTTAAGTGGTTGCAGAAGTGGTGTAGTTATGGGGAAAACTATAAAATCTCATTTCTTGCATTATCTGCATTTTTCATTGACTCTTGATAATATGAGCTGAATAGATTGGGAAATAATATTTCATGAAAGCCTTTTAATATCACCAAAAGAGAGCGGGGCAGCGCCAGTGACAAAAAGTCATTACACGTGGTCTCTAAAGAAATGTTCAAGAAAGATTAGGAAAAAAAAACATTAAGCTGTTGTTAAGTACTCATAAAGTCAATGAGTTATATGATAATATGGTCTATGTTTAAATGTAGATTAAATAAAGAAATATCCAGACATTTTTGCCATCCATAAAGTAGATGGTGATGACGAATTGCCCTCATGGTCAGATTTCAACTCCTCTGACTCACAGAATGTCTCCTGAAGGTTGATGGACTCGGCAAAAGGAAAAAATTGGCATTCTGTTTTGCGTGATATAGTCATGGTGTTCTTTTTTTAAATTTTTTTTTAAAGCCTTGTAATGATCTGCTCTTCAAACTTACTGTACTCACGCCTTTTTTTTTCAGAGTTTCTAAATGGCTGCGAGGAAGTCTGGATCAGATGCACACAGCAATGGTGAGGACCTATTTTAACGCTCATAAACCTGTTCTGTGGTCTGTGGTTACAGCGTCAAGTGTAGTAGAAGCAAGTGACCATTTTGTGGGTTTTTTTCTTATTTAATTCATTCATTTTTTTTCCAACAGGACCCATCAGCTACCTTGATGAAGTTCCCTTCAAGATCAATGAAAAGTTCCGCTGCCCAGCCAAAGTGGGGCTGCCTGTCGGCTACTGTTTGCCAGACTGCAGCTCTTTGCTGGTGGACACACAGGTACAGTAGGTCATGAACTTCAGCCTACACCTGCAGTATCCTCGCAGCAGGATCTGCCCTCACCTGTGCGGCGTCAGTGTTGCATTTTTTGATGACGTGCAGCCCCGTGGCGCTCCTTTACTCAGTAATTTGTCGGGTCATGCTTGGTATTAGGATTTATATCACTTACAAAGTGGGTGTTCAAAAATACCTGGTGAAAAGTTGAGAGAGAGTGTGCATTTCTTTTTAAGATTAAATTCATCTTCTATTGTGAGTTTACTCCATTTGTGTTAGTTTCTTTTCATGCATCTTTTAAGGTGGCATTGTCATACCTTTTTTATGGTTTTGTCATCTTAATTGTGATCTTTGTTCTGCTTTTCTTTGTGCCCACTTGGCCCATCATCCCCGTTCCTCCGGTCTCATCAGTATGACTTTTCCCTGGAGAAGCGCAGCGTTCGCTGGGGGATCGAGCTGGCCGAGGCCAGAGCGGCAGAGGCCAGAGCGGAGGAGGCGGCAGCCAAACAGGAGGCGGAGAACAGGGAGTGTTTGGCCAAGGCTCAGGACATTGACGGTGGTGGCGGGAAGAAAGCCCAGTCTGCCGCCGAGGACCAGGACCCCCCACCACCAGCGTTGAACCCTGTCCTGGCGGGACTGCGCCACAATGCTATCCTCACTCCCCTGCCAGCGCCGAGCCTTGGCCCCAGGAAAACCCAGCCCACCACTCCTCAGTCGCACAGCCTCAACCTAGCCGACTTTGAGCGGGAGGAGGACCCCTTTGACAAACTGGAGCTCAAAACTTTGGACGATAAGGAGGAGCTGAGGAGCATTCTCCAGAGCCAGCCGCAGCCTCAGCCGCCCCCCTCGGCGTCCTCAGCAGAGGCCTCCCAGATGGGTTCGGCCTCGCGCGGGAGCAGCCCCTCCCCGCCGAGCACCAACAGCAGCCTCCCGGTCAAACCCGGCTTCGCCCATAAGCCCAACGGGTTGGTTGCGCTGCTGGACATGGACCGAGTCGGGCACCCCGGGAGAGCAGGGTATGACATAGACGATCGGCCGTGCAACATCCGCTCTCTCACTTTTCCCAAACTTTCCGACTCCGGTGACCCCGACCCGGTGAGGTACAGTCCGCTCCCCGTGCCCATCCCCGCTTCCCGCCAGAGCCTACCCAATGGCAGCCCGCCAACCATGCCCAAGACCCAAATCATTGTTGCCCCTGAGCCGCCCAGCCTCAACAACAAGAGTGGCGCGCCGAGACCGGTGAGCATGAGAGCGCACACACAGCAATGAATACTTAAACAGGGACTCCCATAACCTCACTGACATTTAACTCACCTCTCTACACCAGGCAAACCCAGGATCCGGATCTGCTGGTCTGCCATGCGGGGGAGCCCTGCTGAGCATGACCCCCAGCGAGCGCCAGTGCGTGGAAACCCTCGTGGGCATGGGCTACTCCTATGAAGGCGTTCTACGGGCCATGCAGAGACAAGGGCAGAACGTGGAGCAGGTGCGACTCCCTCTCACACCGATGCGCAGAAAGCTAGATCCGTAGCGTGTCGGCCGCGCGAGGCGCTCAACGTCTCCATCGAGCGATTCCCCACTTGTGTTGCTGTGTTCCGGTGACGCACAAGTGCGGTGCATGCTTTAACTTGGAATAAAGGTGTTGCATTCACATCAAACCGTCTGTTGATTTTAACGGTTTTGCCAGTGGGCGGAAGTCCCGTGACCTGTTCAGCAAACCTGAAATGGTTATAATAAAGTGATCCAGCCACAGCGCGACAGGTCACGTGGAGCGCGACTGTACCCGCGTTTTAGCGAAAACGCGACGCTTTTATTTTCATTTCACGCTTTTTTTCTTTGGGTCTCTCAAATTTTGGTTTGAGTTGTTAAAATCTGCGACATTGAGCACTTGGCCTTTGCCAGGATAATCCGTCCGTCTGGTAGGTGAGGCCTTATTAAGATGCTGAGTAAACGGTGTAGACCATGAGTGAGTCTTGGACCGGTCACAATAGAAGGCCGCTCTAAAATGTGCGGATTCTTTTCTGCAACGCACTGCCGCAGATGCCACAAAACCGCAAGAACGTCCACTAGAACTGTTGCTCGGGAACTGAATGAGCACTTCGCCACCATAAGCCGCCTCCCCCCAACGCCCTCTCCTTGAATTCCGCAGTGCGTCCGACCGGCCTCACACAACACGCGTACCCAAGCAAGACAAGAGGACGCGATATCTGGCGTCTGCACCTGAGAGATGAGGTCGCCGGAGACCAGCCACCCAGATGGCTCATGAAGGAGTCGGTTCATAATTCTGGGGACCGTCTTAATTTGGTGAATGCTAACCTCCGATTTAGTGTTGCACCTAGGAGTTAGGAGTCTTATCTTTGCGGACAAGATGGCGGACAGCCGGCTTGGTGCTGGGTGGGCGAGCAGTTCACCGATGTCCGTGTTGTAAACGGCGTGGTCCACGTTGGTGGTGGGGTTATGACGTGGGCAGGCATAAGATGCAGACGACCAACACCTCGAGATACCGTGGTGAGATCGTCAGGCCCATCGTCATGCCAGTCGACCGCCGCCATTGCCTCATGTTGCAGCATGATCCTGTATGACTCCATGTTGCAAGGATCTGTAAATAGTTCCTGGAAGCTGAAAACATCCCAGTTCTTCTGTGCCCTTCATCCGCATCAGACACGTTGCCTTTTGAGCATTTTTTGGGATGCTTTGGATTGGCATGCAGCAGTTATGCATCGCCGTTTAATGAGAGTTGACCACAATCAATAACCACCCATGTGACGGGAGCGCGTCGCACCGCGTGAGGCAAATAGCGGTCGTGCCGGAGGAAATCCCCTATACAGAAGGAATTTCTGCACATTTCAGAGCGGGCTTCCACT
>CAAKHG010037683.1:2212-28290 GCA_901007715.1 Dactylopterus volitans
GGGGCGGGCGGCGGCGGGCTGGGGGGGGGGGGGGGGGGGGGGGGCGGGGGGGGGGGGGGGGGGGGGGGGGGGGGGGGGGGGCTCCAGTCAGAGGAAGGGGGAAAAAGGTGGAAACGGAACACTTTATTGGTGTGAAAAGGTCCTCAAAAACCCGCAAAAAAAAAAAACGCTCTCCCCCAAGACGAGTAAAAGCTTTTGGGTCAAAGTTGTATTTCACGCGGCGAAAGTGTTCCCGTGGAGACGCCGGCTGCGTGGGAGGCGCAGCCGCTTTCATTGCCGCTCGTGTGCTTTGCCAACATGGCCGCTTTAAACTCGCACATCAAACATGCATAACTGAGCCCGAGGAGACGGAGCAATATTATCGTAAGTGTGTGCTGGGCTGACAGAACAGGACCGAATGAGATTTATGCGTCACATTCTGAGGGCTGTCAGAAGTGCGGATTAATATTAAGTTTATTATGTGGATTAATCGTCGGAATTCAGTCGAAAAAAACTGAAATAATCACAAATGCTCGATTTGTAAGAGATGAAAATGCGCTAATTCTATGCAATTGCTTATTTTTGTCAGGCCAAACATCCAAAAAAACAAAGACAGTTTGGATCTAAATACTTTTTAGAATAAAAAAAACAGAAAAATTTGTTTACATTTGTCAAGCTGTACCGAGCGTTGACATTTGGTGTTTTCCTTGTGAGATTATTTGATTTCATTTGAACAATTCATCAGAGCATTCTAATTCCTCCGTTTATTGTTTAAAGGAACATTTTAAAACATTGCTTGCTGGAGGCAACACATCTGGGTTGTGAAGAAGGTCTTACGAAAGATGCCACTGCGTTGCATCATGGGAAGTGTGGTGTCTGGGATTTTGAGGCTGAAATTAGGAGCTGATGCTTAGAACATCTCAGCCTCCGCTGCTTCCGCTGCCCCACAGATTCATTAATGCTGGCAGACATGTGGCTCTGAGGATGGTGACGGTGGTTGGCTGGTCCAGACCGGAATGTCCTCACATCCCCTCTTTTGACTGGCAAAAAAACAATATGCTGTGCGGCCATTCATGAAGCCAAGATGATGAATCCCAGCCACGCTGGCGGGCCTCCACTTGGTACCAGCTTCCGTGGTTTCGACTGAAACGTCTCAGTAAATACTTGACAATTTGTGACAAAAATCGCTCTGGCCCACTTCAGGATCACCTGCCGACACGCCGAACCAAGATGGCCAACGTGGTAAACGCGGAGCTAATAAATATCAGCCGCGCTTATGCTAACGTTTAGGCTCCCAGAGCCTCTGCTGCTATGGTCCAGGCTTGGGTAACAGTTTCCTCCTGAGGGGCTTAGATAAGATACGTGAGGGGCCACACACGGGCAAGGGGGCACTATGTCTTCCTCTGAGAACATCGTGGGCCAGACAGAGAAAATCCGCAGGCCGGTTCCGGCCATATTTTGCCCATGTGCGCCGCAGCCTGTCACTTGAACGTCCCGCAGACTTTATGGAGGTACAACGCTAAACGGCCGGACTGCCAGACTGGTAGTAAGTGTGTCAGTGTTTTGGCGTCTGTTGCTCCCGCGCGCACATTTTCCTCGAACAAGGTGCGGTCAGCGTGATGAAATAGCGGTTAGGGATGCTGCTTGTTTTCCAGAAAGAGAAAGAAAAACAGTGCTAAGTTGTTATTTGCGGTTGAATGTCCACCAGGGCCCCAACTATGTCAATTTCAACTCCTGCAAAAAAAAAAAAAAGGCCACCTAGTTGAGCAGCGATCTCGACTTGTAGCCACGTTAAATATTTATCTAAAGCATTGTTCCAGATCCCCCCCTTAAACAAAAAAAAAAAAAGACGCTTTCCATGCAAATCCATTGTGTAACTGTCATTAACGCTGACCCCGAAAAGAAACGTCGCAAACAATATACGAACCCTGGCGAGACAAAGAGGCAAACAGATCTTAAGTTACCGGGAGGAGGACTGAACCGCCGCCGGGGCGTTTGTTGTCATTTTTCCGGGATGGCGGACAAATCCGAGCGTCCTCAGGCAGCCATGTGCCCCGCGCGCGGGGGCCAGACTCTGTCAACTCCCTCAGTCCCCCTTTTGCGAACCAGAGCAGTTTCGGGGTTGTTGTTTTTTTTTGGTTGTTTTTTTTTGTTTTTTTGTTTCAGCTGTAACCCGCAAAACAAAAGCAAAAAGAAGTGGAGAAACTCACGTCGGTGTTACAGGATCTGTAGCGCTTCCTCTCCCCGAGACAATACTTGCCTCCTCCGGAGGGGCTGCGAGACACAGGAGAGAGCGAATGAGAAAAGGGGGGTCGGGGGTGTGGGGGGGGGTCCACATCATCGCGGCAGTCACGAGAGCTCAGTGTGGTTTTTGCGCCGCGACGTGCGCCTGCGCCTGATTCCGTGTGTGCGCGGGGATGGACAGCAGCGCCGGAGCGCCGTCTCCTCGCCTCCCCCGACATCTTTGTTTTCCTTCCCGTCTTCTCACCTTCATTAGCCCCCACTCCCCCCTTTTTTTTTCCCCCCCTCCAAGAGTGTTTCCACTCCATCGCGAAGGGCCGTGAGTCAGTCCCTGTAATAAATGTGCGAGAGGCGGTGCTGCCGCCTGTGTTTTCTCTGCCTCCCCTCCTCTTTGCGCCGGTGCCTGAGCCTGAGAGGCAGCGATCACCTTACACAGGTGTTCCACATTATGCCCATTGCCTTCACTCCCATGCTCCCCCCCCTCCTTCCTTTCTCCTTCTTCCCCCTCTTTTTTCCTTCCCTCTGGTTCTCCCTGGCGTTTTTCCCATGACGTGCCTGATGCAACGTCTCGCTCCCAAAACAGAGGGGCACAAAGATGGCAGACAGATAAAGATCCCACATGTTTCGCTCGCCGGGCCCTGAGACGCACAAAGATTGGTTCAAAGGGGACACGAGCGGAGGCTTTTAAGGGGGCCGAGCGTGCGGCACCACTTCTCCAGCCGAGGGTGAGGCGAAACAGCTGGGAGGGGGGAAGCCCGGCTTAGACCCGGTGACGGCCTGCCGGGAACTTTCTTCAGGAGAAGCACACACGGGTGCTCTTTTGTGAGTTACATTCAAATGCAAATACTGCATCAACTTTCTGACTGCCTATTTTATATAATATTACGGATTGACACCGAACCTAGAGATCAGCCATCATCTCCGCTCATTCTACTAAACGCCTCGCACACACCACCATTTTAACACTTAAAATTAGCCTTACTACCCTCTTTTGATGGATATCACATTGAATACCATTTAACGGCGCCTGTAAACATCTATTTGATAAATTATTATATTTGTAGATGACGCTAGATTAAGAAATGCATGACCACTACCATAAAAATTGGATCAAAATGTAAATATTCCAAGTTAAAGATTAAACCGGTGCAGGAGTACTACATTGACTGAGGCAGGAGTACTTCATTTACAAGTACACTAATTTCCCATTCGCAATCCAAATATGATAATATTGAGAATTTGATACAGCTCGTGTTTCCGATTAAGACATGTGGGATATGCCAGTGTCATCCTTGATTCAGGATGTAACGCATTCGGATCAGCGCCTCGGCGGGGGTTTTGTAGGGCCAGTTTCGGGACGCACACCTACTCGGCTGTTTACAGCCCAACAGCCAGTTCTGCGTGTTGTAAACAAACCGGCCGACTGTAACTGAGGTGGGAAAAAAAAACCCACATTTCTTGATCGGAAAGGGGGGAAACACACCTGCTGCTTTTGAACACTTGAAAGTCTGTGCTGGGCCGGTTGAGCAAGTCCGCCGCTGCTGGGAAACCTTGGCACGAGGAGGCAGAACAGCGTGCGTGGCTGCGGTCCGTTTTTCCATACTTTGACCCGATAAACAACATGTTGGGGCATCGATCCCTATTCAAACTCAGCTGTTCATCACGGTGTGCGCGGGAATATTTAGTGGTGTGTGGACGACGCGTTTGGGATATCGTGGAAAAAAACGGCGTGGAGCATGCATTTGAAACGGCTAAAATGCCGACTCGGTGGGGGGGGGCTGCCTAGACGCTAGACGCTGTTTCCCAACTCCACACGCACCTGATTCACATGAACGGGTTGTTACCAGGCCTTCTACGGCGCTCGATGATGAGCTGATCATTTGAATCAGGTGTGCCGGAGCCGGGTGGGGGAGGGGGGGCGCATCTAAAACATGTACGGTGGAAGACCGGGATTGGGAAACGCTGGTCTCACATCAAGCAGACTTCTCCCTTCCTGTCTGCTGCCTTTCAAACTGCCTCTGGAACATTCAGTCTTGACGGCAGCATCGATTTACAGCAGCTCCCCGAGCAGCTGGAGAGAATAAACAAAGATGGCGGACCGGAGAAAAGCGTATGTGTGGAAGGGCGGCTTTTTTTTGTTTGTTTTTTTTCTCCCTTTCCACTTCTATTTTTCAAAAGCTACCGAGAAATCCACCTGGTGTGATCTTATAAACATATACTCTGGCCAAAAAGAGCTTGTTTTGTTTGAGAGGCAACTCGCTAACGTCAGTATCCACATCCATGTGACCGCACGCGGAACCGTGCTAGTTACCCCTAGAAATATTTTACTACAACGTTTGTTCAGTTTAATAGGTAGGAACAAGTCCATAACCCGGAAATGACTCAGCGTATTAGCTCCTCTGGTTCCCTCGTCCCGAAGTCGATGGGTTTTATGAATGAGTTTGGTTTGATGGCTAAAATAAGCTCTGTGGTTAACGGAGGCTTTTAGAGGTTTTCATGCTGAAATACGTCAGCGGGCGTCACACCCATGGACGGCGAGGGCTTTTAAGTAGCTTTTAAAGGGCGGCTGCTACCGCGTGGCTAAATGGGGCCAGGTTAGCTTAGTGGTGGCTTTTCCCCTTCTGGCGGAAAGTGTGAGGATGAGCAGGACATGTCAGAGTTTTGTGAGCCATTTTAACTTCTGCAAAGTCCAGCAGAGAAACCCCCTCAAGGTTTGGTGGAGGAAACCTGGACGACCCGGAACGTCCAGGTTGGCACATAAACGCACATCATCCCTGCGACACTCTACTCGCACTACTCCACACCCAGACACCTCTCCCGCTCACACACACACGCACGCACGCACACACACACCTGTAGGCAGGACCTGGATGTGTGTGTTCAGCTTGCTGTGGCTTACTTTGCCTACTTACGCTGGGCTGTCACAGTGCCTCATGGAGGAGGATACACCGCCCCCACAGGTCCTGCTGCACTCCCCCCACATCGACCAGGGACCCCAGCCTCCGTCCTCACTTTGCGGCCAGGTACCGAACGCCACACACTCGCCCTGGTAGCACCACTGGCCGGGGAGGAAGAGAAACATGGGCAGACGGGGGCGGGGGGGGATGTGGGTTACTATGCAGCAGAGTTGGATCCCTTCATGTACCAAAGGCGGGATTAGAGGGTTGTTTTAGAGTCTTTTGTTACAGCGAGACACACAATAACCTGCGACTTATCATAACACAAAATAACACAAGTGTCAGTTTTACTGGTTTGCAACCGCGACGTCCAACCTGTAAATCACTCCGGATTTGTACATGATGAAATGTAGACTATACAGCACCTGACTGATGAGGCTCCCCTTCGCATCGCATTCTCCCTGTCCCTCTGTTCCCCTTCAGACACACTATAAATGTGATTACGCTCTCACACGTCTATGATCTAATTTGGCCATTTAGCCGGGCTATTTCTCCTCCCCGCGCCTCTTTTTCATCCTTGTGCTCGGGCTCACTGCCGTCAGGCTCTGTGACTCAGCCTTGTCCTCTTTACCATCAAAAGCTTAGCTCAACAGTTTGGTCAACGCGGTGCGAGTGCAACGTCGATCCCATGTTGCTACAAAACTCAACGGACTTCTTCACATAATGAGCCTCATTTGTCGGAGACATAACAGGAAATGATAGTAACTGTTTTCTTAGGAGCCGAGTGCTCGACAGATTTCTTGTAGACATAAAACCGGATTGTTGTGACTTGGCAAAGTTTGTTTTAGTCTCCTCGTCACTGGGACGTCACCCGTGGTCTCCAGAGATCCGATCCTGTGCTCATCAGCGGAACCACTGGGGAGCAACGCCGCAGACGTGGTACGCGGGAGTGGGCTGGTGTCCGGCTCAATAATCAAAAAAAAGTTAGCTAAAGCTAATAAGGCGTAAAAAGAAGATTTGTTTGCTCAACTGGACACTGATTCGGACAGCGTCTATTCGGATGTCCACTGTATCCAGTGGACTGTGAGGTGGACTCTGAGGTAGACGAGGGATGGGAAGGGCCACTCGGTGCTTCAGGAGTGTGCTAAGCCTCGGACTAAGCTGTTCAGAGATCCGTGGGGAAGAGGGGATCAGAGACGGGCCTTTGTCTCTCCAACTGTGTCAGTAGGTTAAGAACCCGGGGGAGGCCGGGAGCGTCAAGGTGAGGGTTATGCCGGGTCACTGTCCTCTTTTCCCGCGGTCACTCGCGTGCTGAGACGCTGTCTAAACAAGATTAGCGGCGGGAGCGAGGTGAGGGTGGACGCCAGAGGGAGAGCGGCGAGCGGGGAGGCAGAGGAGGGAGCCGAGGTCGGCCTTTCCGCGGCGCGCCGAGGCCACCTGAGCGCACGGCGCAAAGACAAACAACGACAAAAAAAAAAAAGCTCCTTTCTTTGGGTCAGTTTTCGTCTCCCTCCCACCTCCCCGCCGCCCTCGCCCCCGTCCCTCTCTCGCTCTTCTCTCGCTCCTATTGGAAGGGCCTCTCTCCATTACACGCAGGGTGAGAAATGGCTGACATTCATATTCCTTTGAAGCCGTCCCCGGCAGAGGCAGACAGGGTATGCCACTGGCTCTCCTAAAGCTGCTCCGAAAGCTGTTCCAAAGCCCCCCAGGCTCAACCTGGGGCCCCCTGTGTTGTCCAGGACCCTGTCCGTGGGCCCCGGCCCTCAAAGGCTCCACTGAGCTAATGGTAATCACGGGTGACAGCTCGTGACACTCTCCCATTCTTCCCTTTTAGACCTCGGACCATCCAGTGACAATGGCTGCCGTAATCCGTGTTAAAACTGTCTCCCCTAACCTGGCTGGCATCAACAGCAGGCTGATGACCTAAAGCTTGCCTTGCTTGCATGTGTGAGCGTGTGTGTGTGTGTGTGTGTGTGCGTGCGACTGTGTGTGTGTGTGTGATAGCACCCGTCGCATGAGTGCACGGGAACGATACCCTTCCCAGAGTGGAATAGATGTAGGTCAAGCTAGCCGGCCAAAGTACTGACGTGCTCCTTTCATTGGGTCAGTTCACCCAAATCACAAAAGACCGGATCCGCTTGAGGTTCCGTCCTGGTTTTTCCTCGCAACCGTCCTTGCCCTTTTTCCTCGCACGCTCGCTGGGAGCGTTTGGGTCTCTCGGGAAAGAGCGCGGCGCAGACTTGCCACATACTCGGTAAATTGGTGGTATCTGGCCGCGCGGATGGTTGTGGCTTTATTGCGCGTCGAATTGCTCAACCGAAACGCGCCGTAGGTGAAGGGACGCGCTCAGACTCTCCGCCACTTCTGCCAGAGCATTAACTTCTCCGCTTGACCTTATTATCTGGTTATTGCCTGGTGGCTTGGCAAGCCGTCGTCTAAACCATTGTCACCGAGCACTAACCAGAATTCTCTTGCGCCGCTGAGGTTTTTTCTTTTTTTCTTCTTTTTTCTGAAATATTCGTTGGCTTGTGTGGAAATCCCAGACACAGTTTTATTAGAAGCTGACCAGACATCACTTTGGGGTGCAGCGTGTTTTTTCATTAAGCAAGCGAAAGATTAAATGACTTACCCCTTTCTCAATGCTGCCAGTCTGGCACACAGTCCCCTCTGCAGCAGGGATACTGTTAGTAACACAGCGGTTGCTTTTGCTAAGGCACCAGAGCTCTCTACACACTTCCTAGGAAAGAAGGCAAAAGCAAGTTGGTCAGAATAAATCAATTCAGCAGACTGGGGAGGTGGATTCTGAATAAGGGTGAAAGTGATTTATCAGAAGCCCTCGCTGGTTTTTCTCCCGTGTTTTTCTTCTCGTCTCCGAGCGCGGAGAAAGAGAAACACCATGGAAATGTACCTATAAATCTGGATTCCAGATCAAATCGATGAGACCACGTCGGGTCCGCGCCGAGGCATCTCTAACTCGCAGCACCCATATGCTTTGGATCACGGCGCGTCTTGAGCAACATGCCAGGGGTCAGCGATTACTCCCGGCGTTCTCTTATGAGAAATGACTGAGTCCGCTGGATCAACGCCGTGACTAACGCTTGCTCACGTTCACCTCGGGACCACACGGGACTGTGACATCAGTTCGCCAAATCCCAGCTCCGCTTCTTAGGGGAAATCAAGGCTGAGCAACAGGCCTCCCAAGTCTTAGATAAAGATGACTTGTAGGCCTAAAAAATATCTTTGGTATTACTGAGCGGCCTGAACAAACATCACATCTCCATCTTCTCCTGCTCGCCACGCGGCCCAGGACATGAGGAGAATCCATTTAGATTACAGTGGGGGGAGGGGGGAGCGAGAGGGAGAAGACGAGTTGCCCCCAAATAAATAAAACCATCAAGTGAGCGCACGTTACAAGCGGGGCTCTGCACAACCCTGCATTAGATTTCCCATTAAACCCAAAGTGGGTTGCCTCGCCGTCTCAACTTCAAAGGCTTTTACAGGACAATTGTGTACGGGCGAAGAGCAGGCCCATGAAGAAGAGTTACGATCTCGCACATAGATCCCGACCCGCCGGGTCAGTAAATATGCCACGGCCCCAGCGGCTCCCTGAACCCGTCCGGATTAAATAAAGCGGCAAACTGCCACTCTCCGCCTCGCTGTGGCCCCCCTCACCCCCCTCCTGCCAGCTGGTTTCAATAAGCCGCCCCGCTGCGCCGTTCACTATCTCGGGCCACGCCGAAAGGTCAGCGGCCCGGGCCTTTAACGAACATGGATACGGCCCTGATGGATTTACGTGAGGAGAGAACAAGCCGGCGATAAAAAAAAAGGGGCTCTCTCTTAAGGGTCTCTCGCTAATAGAGCCATCAAAACCTGTTTGTTTTTCATACCTTCAGCTTGCAGTGACGCGGCAGCCCGGCCGGCGGAGCTGAGAGCATCGTCGGCGTCACCGGTATAAATTACCCCGGCCTCCCCTCTCAACATCTGCTACTTTTCCCACCTCTGACACGGCCCCCCTGCTGGGATTTTAAGTCCACGATACCCCCGCAGTTCAAAGATCTTTAAAAATCTTTGAATTTAGTTGAACCCCCCCCCCCTCGTCCCCCGGAGGTGTCGGGGACCCTGTTCAGTGAAATATCGCTTCTGTGTTGCTCTACATCAGCGGTCCCCGTCTGTTTTCGGTAAAGACCCCTGCACACAAAGCAATATATACTTTGGTTCCATGTGACAGCAGCCAGCGCTGAGACACGTGTTCCTCCCATTCCACATTGTTTGATCGGGCTTGATTGTTGCCAGACACTTAGGGTTTGTTGTCTCTGGCCCGAATAATGGGGCCAATTTGTTACGTCGCGGCGTAATTACCTCGAGTTTGACGGGGGGACGTTTACAAGCCCACCAAAATTTTGTGATGCGCGAGGAAAAAACGCTCCCGATTGTTTTTCGGAGGAAAAAAGGAACCCAACTTTTCAAATCGGGGCTCGACTGGCAGCTTTTACACCAGCGTACTGAAGAAGGTAGGCCTCTATGTAGAAAACACGAGGAATCAATCCTGGAGGCGGGGCTTTACTGAGTCATTTGCATGCGGTATGTTAAGTGACGGGATAAGACGCCAGTAATGAAGAAGAAGGTGGAGATGCTAGGGAGTTAGCGCGCTAAGTAGACAACTAGGAGCTAGGAGAAGAAGCGTGTTGCTTTGCAGGCAAGTGCCAGGGGTGGATTTTGGGGGCGGGGCCAGATTAGCATATTCAGAGAGTCGAGAATACTGAATGCAGAAATTGATGTCAAGTCACATCCATGAAGGAATTTCTTTCCTCAGGAAATAATGTCTAAATATGTCATTCTGAAGCACGGAGGTGGAGTTGTGGGGGAGTAGGAGGGAGGTCTGCTCGCTCCAAGCGCACCTCAAGCCGCCAGAGATAAACCTTGATATGTTCCTGCTAAACCTCCTCTCCTATCCCAACGCCGTCCTATAAAAAAAAAAATGCGACAAATCTTGAATCCCGATGCAGAAAACTTCACAGCGTTCCGATTCTGGACTCCTGCCCCCATTAGGGCTTCTACCCACTTCTGCGAAGCCGCAGACGGCGTCTCTTTCGCAGATGGCTTTATGAAACAGAACTGATTGGCAGACAAAAAAAAAAAAAAAAAACTCCTTCCAATCTAGCCCTGCTGAATCAGTGCTGTGATCCAGTCCTCATAAATGGGTGTCTTTCATACTGATCTAAAACCACAATTATGAGCTTAAGGCCCAAAATAGCAGGGTTTGATTTGGGGCCTGTTAAAATCTGCTGTCAGATGTCTCTTTCAGTGAAATGCAATAACTATGATCTCAGCTAATCCCCGCACCCTTTAGCCTCGTTTGCCAAAATATAATTTGCGTCCCGCAAAACAATACGACACTGTTGTTCATTAAAACCCAAGTGAGGATTCTTTCAGCTGCTCGCGTTACCACGCGCTGGTCCCTCGTCTTTCGCCCCCGCCTGTGCCCGGGATTTCTCATCATCATCACCATCAACGTCACCACATCATCATCGCAGAGTGTTGACTTCAATCCCTCGTCTCTTTTTGGAGGTTGAAGAAGAAAAAAGAGGAATGAGGCAACGTGTGGAGAGACACCTCCAAACCAGCCCCGGCTGTCAGGTAATAACAAGCCAATTATCCTCCTCGCGTCTTGGCCCCTCTTTTATCTCAAACCAGGAAATATGAACTCGAAGAAAACTGTGATTATTAGCTCATCGCCCACGGGGGGCACGAGGCGCGGGCACGTGAAATCTGGATGTGCGCGGGGGAACTCGTCGGGGCGCGGAGCTGAGGGAATTAATTCAACTAAAATATCCTGATGATCGATTCATGCCTGCAGCCGTTTTTCAAAGTAAAAAAAACGTACAAGATTACAAGCTTTTTAAATTGGAGTATTTGTGACTTTATTTTGCATTTTATGATGCTAAATTCAGCATCTTAGGACAGCACTGAGGTCCCGTTTTCTACTAAGAAATTAATGAAAACTATATAAAAAACAGGCCTGTCTTGAGAGGACTTGAAAAAAATCAATTTAAAAAATATGATTAGATGATTTTGATTGATTTGATTCAGTGGGCTACATTATCAGTTACATTTATGTCAACAACAAAAAAACCAACTAAAATATGATTGCACGTTTCTTTTTATCAGCTGGAGCAGACATTTGAGGAACAGTCATGTCTCTGCGATCAAAAATACACCTTCTGTTCACAATTAGGTGCAACGGTGTGTTCTCATGTTTAAGCGCAAATTTGTTTTTGTTTTTTTCTGAATCCCTCAACTTTAAGAGCAGCAGTTTTTTTTTTAGACGGTTTCAAGGATTGGAATTTCAAAATAAAGGCCGTGTTTAAGGACATGACTCAGTCCAGAGTCCAAAGTTTTAATTTTGCACAGCTGCCGTTCGATCAGCAGTCCTCGGACCACAATACCTCTTCATACCTAACATCTATTCATGTGTCTCTCTGGATCCAGAGTGCCGCACGTTTCCACGGAGGGCCCGATCCGCCGCCGCTGTGCTGATGAGGATTGAGTAAAACGCGGGTGATCTCCGCAAACAAATCCAGACGTGTTGTGGTAGCAGGACTGTGGATGTTTGCCGAAACTAGACTGAACTAGACCGGGGCAAAACGATAGCGGGGTCGTGTCAGGTCGCGGCGTGAAGGATGCTGGCTTCTTACCCCATACTTGCATTGGCGTGAGGAGGCTCCGTACTGGAAGCGACACTGCTCGTCTGCGTCGTACACCTGCCCCGGGGCCACTGTTGGGTACAGGAAGTCTCGTTTCAGAGGTTCATTGTCCAGACACGTCCCCCGACCTGAGCTGTCAAAAACACAAACCTACAATAGAATTGTTTCTTACACAAAGGGACCTTTCTAAGCTCGGCTGATGGCTGCGCGAGAGGCTCCTCCCCCTCCACCACCCCCCCCGCCCCCCGTCCAAGACCTTGGCGTCGTTTGACTCGCCTCATTTTAACCGCCAAACTGCTATTGTAGGACGCTTGTCAGGGATGTGAAATGACGCGTAATTAATGTTGATATCGCACATCAACACCTCCTCATCAAAAGGGAGCGCTGAAGCGCGGGCAGAGACATTTTTACCAGAGGCAAGGAGAGAGCAGGCTGCCTGTCTGCCTGCCTGCGTGCCTGTCTTCCTGCCTGCCTGTCTGCCTGCCTGCCTGCCTGACGCAAAAGGCCGGTCCCCTTTGATTATATGGCTCCGCTTATTCTGTATGTCACTGCTTACACTGAATCCGCAGAGGAGCCAATAAAATGACAAAGCGGGGGGGGCGGGGGCGGGGGTGGCGAGGAGAAAAATCTGGAGCGAGCCGCGGGTCATATGTCCAGTCCGAAGATGATGTTTAGTCTGTTTTGTCAGATAGAAATATGTGCTCTCGCAAAGCTCTCGCAGGAAAGAAACACAGCAGTTTTGTATTCTTGTAGCTCATATATGTGTGTGTGTGTGTGTGTGTGTGTACATATATATATAAATAAATACTAGCACACAGAGTGGCTTTTGTTGCTGTGCAAGCTGAGAGTCGCCACAAAGACAACAATGCAGCGTGCAGTCGTGCCCGTCGTTTTGGGTGCGACGCGTCTGCCGGCGCCCAGATCGGATTCACGTTTTAAAGTTCCTGATTTACAAACGACAAACACAAAACAAACAAACGTGTCCAGCGGAGCATTCCGGATCCTTTCACGCGGCAAGAGCGGTTACGCAAAACTTGCTGCGCTCCTACCAAATGTTCTGCTTTGGAAATCCCACTTAGGTAAGAGTCAAGTCAATTAACAGATAAGTTTGCTTTAGGGATTCAAGGTAAAAGTACTGGCTTGGCAGAGGACGGGGCCGCGAGGGACGCATTAAACGCGGCCGATTACCAGTCGGAGCTGCAGCAAAGGATCGGCGTCCCGATAAGTTGTCGGGTAGCTGTTTGGAGTAAACGTCCAAGAGAGAACTTCTGGTCTGGGTTCTACGATTGCGGGCTCTTAAATGTGAATAGTTCTTGCTTCCTCTTCTCCTCCGTGACAGTAAACGGAACGTCCGAATGCGCCATCTTGGGTTTTGGGGAATGTGGGTCGACATTTTTCGATTGCTTTCTGACGTTTTATAAAACTCGTTGTTTGATCAATTCACCGGCGATGGTATGAGCCGTTAGTGGCAGCCCGAGTATTCCTACCGAGTATTCCTACTCATGACTCAGCAGGTGGAGGCGGAGCTCGTCCCAGCTGCTCGAGAAACCCGCGGGCTCGTGAGATGATCGTTTTGAATGACAAAAGATATGTTCCGCTACGTTCCTGTGGGTTCTTTAACACCTTTTCTCTGAAAGTTTTTTTCTCCTTCCAAATGTCTGGGGAAAATGTATGAGTCTAATACATTATGTCTTATAAAACCTTAATCTGAAAAAGCGGCAAAGCTAAAGGCCACACACTAGAAATGAAGTGGAGTGAAAAGCAGATTATTTCTCACTGAAGTGCAGTGGAATATTCACCCAATGGCCCCTTCTTAGCTAGCAAGGGGTACCTAATAAAAGCTGATTCAAGGTTGGAGGTGTTGTGGGTTCAGAGATGCTCTCCTGCAGAACCTCGGCTGTAACGATGGTTCATTGAGTAGCTGTTGTCTTTTTATCAGCTGGGACCAGTCTGGCCGTTCTCCTCTGACCTCTGACCTCTGGCGTCAACATGGCCTCCTCTCCCAGAGAACTGAGCATCACTGGATGTCTCCTCTTTGTGGGACCATCCTCTGTAAACCCTAGAGATGCTTGTGTGTGAGAACCCCAGCAGATCAGCGGCTGCGGGGACACTCAGACCAGCAACCAGGACACCTCCAGAGCCACTTAAACCACCTCTCTTCTCCATTCCGATGCTGGTTTGGACCTCAGCGGATCCTCTTGACCACGTCTGCGTGCCTGAATGCGTGGAGCTGCTGCCGCGTGACTGGCCGACGAGAGATTTGCATGAGCAAGCGATCCAACAGGTGTACCTAATAAAGTGGCCGGCGAGCGTACGCGCCGAGTAGCTTTGACTGGAAATACTCAAGCGACGCTCGGGGGCCCTTGAAATTGTACATAACAAACGCAGTTGCACCAGCGATTATGTCCAAAATAAGGATCTGTTTTCGACTTGATTCTGTGTTGAAAGATTGTGGTTCGCCCAACTATTTATGAATAGAATAGAAATGGTATATTCAACGGAATAATGGACGGGGTGACTGGAATATTCCATGTACTCTCGTCAGTGGGAGGCAGACAAACCAGCCTCGGAGGCCTCCAGACGACCCGCGAGCTCAGCTCAAACTTCACTATTTATTAGTTTGGAAAGAGACAAAATAAAACTTTAAATTTAGAGGCTGCTATTTGACATTGTCCGTCTCTGTCCCGCGGATTCAGCCAAATTCATTAAGGGGAAATATCCTCTAATAAGCAGGAGCATCAACAATCCCTGAACTCTGACACCCGCCGTTATTAACCATGCTGCCCGGATCCGGCCAATGGCGAGACGGCAGCGTGACTAAATTAGCAATTACCGTAGGTCATTTGAGTCTAATATCGGAGGAGAATGTGGACTCTGGGAGTTTTATAAACCCAAACCGTCTGCCTCTTTAACATTTATCACAACCTCGCATGCAGACTCGGGAGGATAAACTATGACTGAACCCTGCTCGGCGCATTCATAAACCATTCCTTAAAAACCCAAACAAAGCGCCACATATTGCTGCAGCAAGACGGCGAATCTAGGCCAACACCACAGCCAAAGTTGTTTACTTGGCGGGGAGAAGCCTGCGCGATATCCAAAACTCTTGATTGAGGGGGAGAGAAAGGGAGGATAATTGGGAGTTTACAGACAGAACCCTTTTGTGCGAAGGCTGAGGGCAATAAAGGCGAAATTAAGAGAAACAAAAATGACTGTAAGACTAATGATATAAGCCGGGTAGCAGCTGATTCTGCTTAGAGAGGCAGCGAGAGGAGCTTGAGTCATCGTCGGGGCGCTGCAGCCAGGAGGGGACAGGAACCCTCTAACGGGGACGCGAAGGGCTGCCGCTCGCCCGCCTCCGACGGCTTTCAGCCGGAAACTCCATCCGACAACCGCGGTGCCGCTATTATCCGCTTCCTTGGAGGAGCCTCAGTGACCAAACCTGAACCCACAAGCGCACGCGGTCGTCCGCGGCGACGCGCAGAGCGACGGCGGGTGAACCGGGCGCGTCTCTGCAGCGCTGTCGGACCTGCCGTCGTTGCCCCTCCGACGGCCAATCGAGCGGCGGTTAGCGTCCACGTCTGTCGGTGACATGTCATGGAGGCTTTGACCGGATGGTGTTAACTACGTTAGAAAAACTGCTTCATCTGCGCCCGAGGACGCGCTGGGTGGTGCCACTACGACCTTGACCCTCGACCATCAAACTCGCCTTGAGCCTGAGACGCAGCCTCCGGCCGTTCCTCAGATGCTCGCGACCTTATCGACCTTTGACCTTTGGAGATACGCGGCTTAGATACGCGGTGTCGTTTGACCCGTTCGGACATTCGCGAGGAAGTTTGTCGGCGTCAGCGCGCCACATCGAGAGTTACGGCCGAGGATGTCTTTTGTGAACTCGTGTGACCTTTGACCTTTTAACCGCCACAATCTAAGCAGCCCGTCCTTCGGGGCGTCACGCGTTCATTAGGATGGACGGACAAGACGACCCGATCGCCGGCGCCGAGGTTCCGTTACCCAGAACGCGATAAAAAACGACAAACGGGAATATCGCCTTATTTTCCTCATAACCCAGAGCAGTAAAAAGAAAATAAGAACGTCGGAACACTGGAGGGATATTTTTGTCCTCTGCTCTCCAGAAGTAGCTTACGTCTGCTTTTCATCACAAATATCAATATTTCACTGGATCTTGTTGCTTGTCGAAACTTGCCTCAACTTTACGACACTTTGCACCGATTTGAACATGCGATGCTTGTATGTTTTGTATTTGTATTCGGGTTTTTTTAATGCCAGTTTCCCCCGTGTTTGAATTTTATCCTGTAAAGCGCCACAAAAGGCTCTTTTAAATAGAACTTGTCCGTGTGCTCATTGTTAAGATCATAATTCTGTGTTCTTGTTCAGTCCCGTTTGGTCCGGGGGGAACTTGTGAACTCTGATCTTACCTAAGGACAAATGGTAGGGGCCAGAATAATGACGTTCTTCAATCGTTCATACGCACGATTAAGGGTCAGATCGGTCATTGATCGCCGCACCGCAGGACCTCGGCTCAACTGGAGCCAATCGAAATCTGCGCATTTATTGCATGCACTCTGCCCCCTCGAGCCGCTGGAAAATGCCACATTTTTTTCTGTGCAGTTTCCCCCCCCCGTTAATCTTGTGCCGTTTTGCAACGCAAGCAAATCGGCGGAGGACTTATTTATTGATTTCAATATCGCTGCTGGAAGCTAAAAAAAAAAAAATGTGGAGAGGAGCCTTTGGGAGGGAAACAAAAGTAACTCGAAATTGTCTCGAGGGGAACTTTTCAAGCGCAAACCCCGGAGAGGGCGCTGCCAGGAACCGTCTGACCTCGTTTTTGCGTCGGTTTTAGAGGCGCAGGGAAGGATGGCGACATGTTTCGCTTCGGATTCTGACCACTTTTTGTTTGCCAAGAGTGGCTCGTGAGCTCTGCGGGCGAGCGTCCCTCCATGACTAGCGACGGTCCCGCGGTGAGGGCTGCTGTGGCAGATTTAGTCTGGGGCCCGCGTGTGGCTTGAGCGCTCTTTAGTTCTCAAAACCACGTTCAGAGATATTGCACTGAATAGAAAGAGGAGTCCTCGCCGGTCGGGAAAAAAACTGGATTCGTTTGCCGCGACGTGTGGCGTCCAGGGCAGCTCGCCCGGTCCCATTTTGATAGCAGGTAGCCCGCGGCTGAGGGGCCGCCACCAGATGCTCCCTCTAACTCATGCTGCTGTCCCTCATTCACCCGAGCGCCCCCTAAGTTTGCCCGCGTGCGCAGCGGTTCGCAGGCAGCTGGCCGACGCATCACCGCCGAGCACCACGAGAGCCGGCATCGCCCGCGCTTGTGGCGCATGGACGGGAGGCGTGGGAGGCGCCCGGCTATCGCGCGCGGCCGCAAGGAGGTCTGGCAGGCGTCTCGGCGATGAAAAGGATGTGAATGAGCGGGGAATGACTCGCGCAGAAGGAAGCCCGGCGGGTCACCGCGAGGGCCAGCCAGTGGCGGCGGCGGCGGCGGCGGCTTGTAAAGGGAGACGGGCTGCAGGCGAGCCGGAGGGCAGCGAGCGCGTGCGCGCGCGCGTGCGTGCGAAAGACAGCAGCGGCAACCGGCATCCACTTACTCGAGAAAGCTGGTGATGTAGTCCTTGCTGCAGGCCGACCAGGAGAAGGGGTTGGTGTTGGCCGTTATGTGCGCGGCCATCAGTTTGGCGGTCTCGTGGCCTTTGGTGCCGCAGGAGTTTCCGATCCCGTCATGGTTCATCCCAAAACTGAAAATGGAAAAAAAGGGAGACGTTAATGCGGCCGGAAGACGAAGGTCGGCCGGCAACCGCGGGTCTGAGAGTGACCCCTTCCGGCCTATTAACTGCGCGGCTTCGACGGCGTGACTGTGGGCAGTCCGGGGGTTGGTTGAGCGGCGGCGGTTGCGGCGGCGGTTGCGGTGGCGGTTGCGGCGGCCGTCGCCCCCTCGCTGGCCGTGGCCGTAAAGCTGCAGCTCCGAAACAGCTGTGTGGAGGAGAGCCAGGGGTCAGGGGTCAAAGCCTGTCTGGAGCTCAGCAGGAATGAAAAAGTTCTAATCACCACTCTGATGCCTGCCTGTCAATCACCGGCGGCAGGTCTGAGCAGGCCGCGAGGGGAGGGGAGGGGCGGCGAGGGGGAGTCACCCATCGGCGGGAAGCTGGACGGCTGTGGAGGAGGACGGGGGGGTGGGGCTTTCAGATTGAAAAAAAAGTTCCCTTCCTCATGGTTTGCGTGGATCAAGAACGTATTTCATGCATAAATAATTTAAAAAATAAGAAATCCTTATCTACGAGGGTTTGGTTTGATGTCACGTTGCAGCGGGACGTCAGCGCTCGCGTCTCCCCTCAGGTCCGGGGCGCTCCAATCGGGTCTAATGCGTATAACAAACCCGACCGCATCGCGCAGCCTCAACCTGTTTTTCTAAGGCTGGCGTTTATGACATTTTACCCTACTCTGGAAATAAATCAGCCGCTCGAAACCCTGCTTTTTTTTCTTTTCTTTTTTATACATCCTCTAGAAGCAGAGACTATTTTTACAACTGCCCCACAACAGAAGCAGACGCGAGACATAATAAAGGAAATCGCCATCTTGCTGAACTCTCCCTCCCAAGAGTGGGGGTGGGAGTGAGTCGGGTTGGGGGGGGGGTTGAATACGTAGACTCATACATCATCATTATTTTGCTTTATATTCAGGAGGAAAGGGCCAGAGGTATGTGGACACTGACATTTGCATGAGGAAATATGTGGAGATACAGTTCAAGACGTCTGCCGGCGGCAGTGGGAGACAAAAAAAAAAAAAAAATTAAATAAAGAAATAAAAAGGTCCAAGTAGCAGCTAATGTGTGCTCAGGAGGAATTATTAAGGGCGCACAGTCATGGAGGCGGTGAGGAAGCGGAGAGAAGGGGTCCCCGTCTGCTGGAATCAAGTCAAGCTGGGGCCATGAATCTGGTCCGATGGGTTTTTGTTTTTTTTCCACTTTCAGGTAAATCTGTAATCTCATTTGCAGCTTTTCCGCCGGCGGGCTCCTGCCAATTAAAACTGCTTCCCGAGCCAAGAACAATTGCTGACCCAAGCTCTTGATGCGCACGCTTGAAACGTCCCGTGAAATGAGGATATGGAGGGCCGGGTTCATGGCGCAAGATGAAGTTGGGAGACTCGAGGCCGGACTACTGCAAACTTCGCCGCATCGGCCGCGGCGCTCTCCATTTTTTTTTGAAACTGCGCACTCACTTGTGGCCGATCTCGTGCGCGATGGTGAAGGCGGAGCCGAGGCCGATGTCTTCGTTGATGCTGCAGCTCCTCTCGGGCTCGCACATTCCTGCCACGGAGGCCAAGCCTAGACACACACACACACACACACACATACAAACACAGGGTCAAGACGCAGCATTCTTCAGAGTCATGGTCATAAAAAAAGGATTCCACACGCATGATCTCCCCCTTTTCTTTTTTTTTCTTTTTTTTTTATGGCCTTGCCGAGCACGTCAACGCCGTGAATTCACCCGGGCAGGGAGGGCGGGGAGGCGGTTGCGTTTTAACGTCGCGGGCTCTTTTAAATTTCTCGCAAAATGTAACCGCGAGACGCTGGGAGATGTCTGGAGGCCATTTGGATTCGCAAAATTTCGCTTCACGTAACGAGGGGTCCGCAGGCGATCGCCGCAGCTGAACCCCGTCAGGGGAAACACTGATGTTTCTCCTCATTTCAAAAGACACGGAGTGAGAGAGCGATGATGAGGCATGAAGGGGGAGTGGAAGGAGGGGGGGCGGGATGTCGGGGTGGAGAGAAAGGCAGAGAGAGTTTGGAGTTAAAGAACCTCTCCACAATCCAGGTGTCGCAACTCTTTCTCCAAAAAGCCTGAGAGGTCAGATAAGGAGACAGGAGGCAATTCGTCACAGATTACATCTACAGGTGACTGCAGAGGGGGATCATGTGACAGCACAAAGCAGGTGTGTGTGTGTGTGTCTGTGTGTGTGTGTGCGCGCCTAAAATCTGTTTCAATCTTCCTTCACCGTGTCCCTGACAATCAAATATTGGCCGCTGATAAGTTTGCTCCGCTGTCTGAGGGGCCGAGTGTGCGAGACAAATTCGGACAAGCGGCGAGGCAAATCTAATGAGACGGATGTAATAATAGCGATAAAAGCAAAAAGAAATATCAAAGATCTAATTATCATGAGTCATTATTTACGATTTCCCCTGGAACTGCTTTCGTTTTGTTTTTTTTGATCGACTCCCCGCGGACAACAAAAATCTATAAAAGTTGGCTGGATGCCGCAAAGCTTGTGATCATCGGCGCACGGGGGGGGGGGTCACACTTTTGCAGCCCGGAGCTTAAGTATAAAGCGCCGGCGATGAGACGAGTGACGGGCGCCGGCGTGACACACCTGCACCTCTGATTGGCGGGCCGTGATTCGGTGGTCAGATTTTCCCGTATTGAGCTCGCCCTTCCTCCTCCACCCCCAACCCCCACCCCACCCGCACCCCCGCTGACAGTGTCACGGCTTTTGTATCCTCTTTGCTAAGAGGCTAAACAAGAATAGACTCGCAAATCAGGAGGCCACCGAAGCCATGACTGCAGGCAGAGCGGCTGCCTGGAGGTGAAGAAAGGAGGAGGAGAGGGAGGGAAAGGAAGGAGGGTGGCTACTCTACGATTAGTTTAAGAATGTGTGTGTGTGTGTGCCTGCGTGTGTGTGTGTGCGCGCGCTTGGGTCGTGGGTGAGTGCAACCACACACACACACACACACACACACACAGAGTGCTGCAAGTTGTTTTCTTAACACCGGGGTGGACTGTGTATTATCTCCAGCCCCGTGATTACTCGCCGACCCTAAAGGCCAGGGATCTGACCCGGGAGCATGATCCCTCCCTCCCGCCACCCTCCCGGTGAGGCCGGGCGGGGAGGAGGGGAGGAAGGGCGGTGGGCGGTTTGAGTGGGGGGGGGCGGGGTGAGACAACGAGGAAGCCAAGCAGATGCCAGGGCAATTAAGAGCGAGCGGGGAATGTGACGAATGCGGTCAATCTGTCAAACCACCCCTGAAGTCACAATATTACCTCCAAGATATACTGTGGTGCCTGCGGGGCCTTTTGCGGAGATAAGATGGAGAGAGGAGGGCCGGGTGGGGGGCGGGGGGGGCGAGGGATTGAAGAGGGGAGAGGGAAAAGGAGGGGATTTGGGAAGGCGAGGGGGGGGCTCGCCATAACTTGCTGTCCCTTTTTCCTCCCCCAAGAGAAGCAGCACAATATCAACCACTCTATCTCCCTCCCGCAGCGCTCCCTTTAATTGTCCTTTTCCCCTTCCATTTGCCTCTCAGCTCCTCCTCTTCATCTCCTCCTCCTGTCGCCTCCTCCTCCTCCTCCCTCCCCCCGTCCCTCCACTTCCCGGCGCATACCTTTTTCCACCTTCTCCCGGGCCCGCTCGGAAGCGCAAACACCTTGGACAAACTGGCGGAGGACAGAGAGTTTAACAAAACCGGAGACGGCGCGTGCGTGAGGGCGACCGCGGCCGCCCGGGGTCGCTCCGGGCGGCCGGCGGCGGCGGCGGCGGCGAGGGCCGCAGAGGAGCTATAAAAGCGCGAGTGAAAACATCCCCTCTCGGCACGTCTGCGCCGGAGCTGTCTGCAGCTTCCTCCGAGGGAGACGGAGGGCTGCTCGGTCCGGTTTGTCTGAGGACACGGTTGGGAGTGAAAACCGATCCGGAGCGGGGGGAACGGCGAGGGGTCCTATCATCGCCGGCCAAGATCACCTCCGCTCTGGCAGGAGAGCGCATGTTAACATGCACAAGTCGGCTCGACTCACCTAAAGTACCGCAGGGTTTGTTCTTGTAGGTGCAGATGTCATACCTGAGGAGAGGCAGGAGAAAGAAGAGTAAATCTCCCTGTTCTGTTTTGTTTTTGGGTTGTTGTTTTTTTTTTAAACGTGCAGCATTTTCTTCCACTGGCTTTTTGCCATTCCATTCTTTCCATATTTAATCACACGGTCTAGCGAGATGTAATCTAACTACAACCTTCAGCATAGCGATGATGACGTGCTGATGGGTTTAGGTGTAGAAAGCACCTGCTGGCTCACCCCTCTGCCACAGGAGCCTTTTGCAAACAGCCACTGGTTGTGGGACCCTTTGATTTAACATTGAAACACAATAAATCTGATCTGGCGTCACTGATCTGACCTGAAAAAAATATCACTATATGTGTAATTATGAATGTAATTTTGTTGGAATATTTCTTAACTGCCGTCGTTGTTTCCTAATAGCAATGAACACTTTCATCATTTTGGATTTTTTTAAATTCATGTTTAAATTGGTTTATCGATGAAACAATTTCGTCGCAACAGAACGACCAGTTAATTGCGATATCATCGTCGTCGTCTCACCCCGCTGACACTTTAACTGGCCGCGACACTTGACCTCATGAGCATTTGTTTAAATTTGCCAGAACGGTTTCTATTTTGCTTATAGTCATTTTTTTTTCTTAAGTACAACTTTAGCTCTGCTGAGGTAACTCCGTCTTTCTATTTTTCTCTTATTTTAAAATTTTTAGGTACCTGGAGGACTGCTAATTCTGAATTCCATTGCTTTTTGTGCAATGACAGTAAAGATCTTATCTTAATCAATTTATCACAAAAACATAAACAAAGTACTTTAAGACGCGTACTGCGTGTCAAGGGGCGGATCGGTGACGCTGTTTGACATTTAAAAGGTCTTTCACAGCCATTTAAAAAAAAGCAATATTGAGCTATTCGTCACTTTCCTGAGGTTCCCCAGGGCGACCGCGAAGGAACCCCAGCCAATCACCACCCCCTACTTTGAAAACGCACCAATCAGGGCGCAGACATGCTGAGTCCTCCCTGTAACTCACACAAAGGTAATCCAATAGAATAGAAAAAAAAAGAAAAAAAAAGAAAAGGCAGAACACTCTGAGCCTCAAGAACACTTCATACATCTCAAATGAACGATCCAATCATTCCTAAAGCTTTTAATCTATTAAAACCAAGGGCACGGCAAATTTAATTTCATCCTCTTTCCCGCATCCCTCCCATCCCCGCCCGCCCTCGCTCCCTCCCTCCCTCCGCCGGCGAAGAAGCGCCAAACCAATAAGGTGCAATCGTGACCTCGTTTAAGGACGCCTATTTGTGTGTTGATTTATCTTCCCCGATTTCCCTCGGCCGCATGGCGAGGCGGTCTCGGAATGCCGCCCGACAAAGACGCCGAGGTCGCCCCCGCTATGAACGGGGACGGAATTAGAGAGCGGCGGATCGTCCGACGGGAGGCGCCCCGCTGGAGATCCGTCAGCGTCGACAGGGAAGCGTCAGCTGACCGCAGAGCGCGCATTCATCAGAATCCGTTTGCGTCTTAATTCCTGGCAGACCATCAAGGCACCAGCCTCTGTTTGGAGCGTCAGGGATGAATTATGAAGTTGTAGCTGGCCCTAATATAAATATATATATATACACGTGCGTGAGCAGCGAGAGACTCGCTTAAGTGGCTGTCACCGCGGAAATATATGCGCCAAATATAATGATGCTACTTTTTCTGCCTCAGAACGAGGACTGCAGCGAGAAGTTGCCTCCTCCAGGCCTTTTAAGACCCAAACGTGCTCGATTTAATGATTTAAAAAGAGGGGAAAGTCTCAAATCCCAGACCCGGAGAAGCTGGAACTGGAGAATTCTGTACGAAAACATCCCATCCAAAAGTCTGAATGGGAATTGCACGCGAGATTTATGTTTTAGACACACCGTCATTGTCCTCGAGGGACAAATGGAAACGTTTTTTTAGGATTGGGTCTGGGTGGACTGAATATGTGAGAACTGACGGGATCTAATCTTCAATAAATGTGATATGGAATTCTTTTTTTATTTTAAAGATGGTGAGAACTTGAGTTGTGCTATGTATATGCATGTGCATATACAGATTAATCACATTTTCTTCCCTAAAATTTCTTTAATTTGATATACTAGACAAGCAGTAACCCCCCCATTGTTTTATTGTAAAAGTCTGGAATAGCATAAGCATATTCGCAGCCTCTCAGTTTGAATTGTACATTGCAACTGAAATGGAAATTGTAACATTTCCTTTCCAAAAAAAAAAAAAAAAAACAGAAAAAAACTAAATTTGAGCGTCTGAGGCGGGTTCCACGAGCTGTTTGTCATTTTGTAAAGAAATACACGCTATCGTGCTTAGCATCTTCCCGATAAAGGCGGCAACAGAAGTGAAGCCGCGGAGATAAAACTCTGCCAGGCTCGCGCTAAGCAGCGGCGTCTGCGTCCGCAATAAAGCAGCGAGAGGAAAACCAGGAGTAAAAGGAGCCGGAGGGCGTCAGCTGACAGACGACCGCTCGCTGTGCTCCAGATCTGAAAACTCCACATTTTATTTTAAGACCTGAGCATCTCTGCTCCCGCTGGCTTTGAGAGTTAAGAGGCTGGGGCGGCCCGGGGCTCAGATGTAGAGCGGGTTCATCCCGCTAATCCCGGAGGGGGTTGGCGGTTTGATCCCTGGCTCCTGCTGCCTTGTGCGTCAGAGTGTCCTTGAGCAAGGCACCGCGCGGACGAGGGGATACTAGAAACCGATCCTACCACAGGGAAAACGATGGGAGGACCCGGTCATCCGCCAGGGGGGACTCCTTGGTTAAATTTGGAAAAACCTACTTTGGGACAATTCAAACATGTGATCGCAGACCTAAATCTCTGTAGGACAGAGACTACGGCGACTGTGTGAGGTGTACGACGGTTGACGCGCGGCTGTTTTTAACTGTGTCAGCTGTGCCTATTGGCGGCCACCTTGTCCGGTTTCACGTTGGCCAGCCCAGTTCCGAAAAACGTCAAGACCCGTCGGCACAAATCCCGCGCTCACTGCACCTTGTGCCTCCGCGATGTGGATGTGGGCGGCGAAGTTTGGCAGACATGCAAAGGCAACACTCCTTTGGTGAAGCTTCACCGCCACTGAACAATAAAATACCCAGCATGCACGGCCGCGTTCAGCCCCGCATGCCGTTAAACACCAGCAGTTAAACTTAACCGACACAGACGCATCATTAGAAGATTATTTTTTTCTGGGTTTTTTTTTTTTCTTTCCTTTTTTAACTTAATTTTGCAAAGTGTCCTCCTTTTGGGTGTTACGGACCTGGCCGCCCTGCCAGGGACCAAAATAACTGTGGCTAACTCTGACTCAGCAGTTGCGTTGTGCATTGAAGACACGACTAAACTAAAGGCCTAAAAGCGCTCTATAAAAGAGACTGCGTCAGTGTTTAAAAGAAATGTTCGAGCTAAACAGCTGTGCGTTGGGAAGGTCGCTGCTGTGGCAGCTGGCCGCTAAAGTTAGCGAACCCTGGCCACGATTGGGGCTGGACCAAACAGCAGAGACGACTAAAGAAAACACAACCTCGTTGACTCCATGTTCGGTCGGTCGGTGTGCTGGTGTGCGAGCGGCTCGGGTCCATGCTTACCGGGTGATGAGCACGGCGTTGTCGTGGTGCGCCATCCCGTTCTCGGGGATGCTGTTGCCGTCGCCGTGGTGAGACAGAATGGACTTCTGCCATTTGCAGAAACTGTCGAGGGACTTGTCGGCGTGGTGGTTGATCTCCAGGTTGGGCTGCGGAGGGCGGCAGATGGGCAAGAAGGCACAACGTGACGCGGGCGGGCACATGGCGACGGTTGTTTCAGTGCAGTACAATACAGCATCCTGTTGTGAACTAAAATATACTGAAAATATACTTTACACTTATTTTTTGAGCCATTCCATATCCAAATCACATCATATATACCAGCACTGTTTTACATATGCGGTCTTACTGCGGTACCATAGCATGATGTCATTTTCTTACATTTCATACAGAAAAATCTGTATCTCCTTACTGCTTTATTTCTGGTCTGTTTTATACTTCAATACATTTTATTTACTTTTGAGCCATATTACATTTATCTTTATATCTTCTGGGGTTTTTGTTTTGTACATTTTGACACCATTGTCAATGAGGACACATCTTCAATGGTCCTCTGAGTTAAAATGAAGTGACGAATCCGCTCTGAAGCACATTTGTTTCATGGTGAATATGTGCGATGGTGTAACGTGTCTTCAGGGTGGCGGGGTGGGTTTAGAATCGTGTCCTGTAACATCTCGCCTGGATTCGAGCTCGGCACCGCTGCCGCTCAACTCTCAGACAAAGATACGCGGATGTGCCGATCGCAGGGAAGGACGATTATCCAGACTGAGCATGTGCAAAGTGCACAGTTTTCCCCTCGGGAGCAGTCAGCCGAGTCGG
>CAAKHG010037691.1:12249-31925 GCA_901007715.1 Dactylopterus volitans
CCCCACCCCCATCTCCCCCTCCAAAAAAAAAAGAAAAAAGAAAAAACGAGAAAGAGATCATGACATTCACCGTCGTTTTTCCAAGGACGTTTCACTGATACACCATTGCAGCCTTCACGCGCGCCTTTGTATTATAATAAAAGAAATGCCGCAATGAAACACATACACACGCACGCGCGTGCGCGCGCACATACGCTCGCTGGGCACATTTTCTGACGGCGGCGGCGGCGACGCGCTCAGCCCGCGGAAGCCTGATTGCCTGAGCACGGAGGTAGATTAGCGCGCCGGGGGCAGGCTGGTGCGTGCGTGCGTGCGTGCGTGCGTGTGCGCCGATGACAGAGCGTTATGTGTGAGCGCGTATGGCTTGCAGACCCTCGGGTGGCGGGAGGGGTGGGTTAAAAAAAAAAAGGAAAAAAAAGAGGGAGGTGGTGGTGGATGAGGGTGGGGTGGAGTGGGGGGGTGAGCAGGTGTCTTTTCCAGCTCTTACCTAAAATCGCTATATGGATGAATGATCCAGTATCCGGCCGTCTGAACCCTCTCCTGTTCCTTCTCCACTGCTTTCTGACTGCCGAACATACGCAGGGAGAACTTATTGACTCCGGGCTGCATCATGGCCCCAAATTGCCTCTGCATAAAACCGTATTGCCTGGACGCCCCCTCCAGATCGTCGAACCCGACCATAGCCTCCTCCCGCTCCCCCTTGAAGCCCACTGAGTTGCCGTGGTCCTTCATGTTCTGGCTCCCCGTGTTATTTTTCTGTATCGAGTCTTGCCTCTGAAAAACATTATTCCCATCCGCCTTCTCCTCCTTGTTGCTGGAGAACGAATTGGATTTGTCTTCCATGGTGTAGAGAGTTTTTTCCTTCTTCTTCGCCTGCTTCTTCTGCTTGTCCCCGTGGCTTCTTCTGGGTGACAGCAGAGCGTTCCGTCTCCTGCTCGGGAGGGCTGCGCGCAAAAAAAAAAAATAAAAAAAATAAAAAAAAAAAAACTCGAGCGACTCCTCTTCCTCTCTCTTTTTCTCCCCCCCTCTTCCTTTTTTTTTTTCTTTTTTTCTCCAATGTCCTTCAAACTGTGCGGCTCCTCCGCCTTCAACGCGGCTGCTGCTGCTGCTGCAAACTGAGACAGGAGAGTCCGACAGCCCGGTGGATCAGGTTTCTTGGGTTACCGCCATCTACCGACGGTCCCGGCTTCTGCCGTCCAAAGCCTCCGTCTCACTTCGCACGGCACTGCGGTTTAACTGGCACATGCTCCTGCACCTTATTTACATAATGTGGCTCATGATAGCCTCCCCTTCTCCCCTCCTCCTCCCTCCTCCTCCTCCCCACCCCGCTGTCATCGGTTTCACACGTGGCGTGAGGAGGCCAGGACGACCGGAGCAGCGCGGAGTCGGTGTAATTCACTGAAATGGAGTTAATGAAGACCTGCTTTTATTTTTTTTCTCTCTCTCTCCCCGTTTTTTTTTTTTTTTATAAACCCATTCATGCGCCATGTGCGCTTCCTGTGTCTCAGCTGGCAGCAGGTTTGTTTCCCACCGAGGAGTGAAAATAGAAGATAACGTGGTGGAACAGATTGTGCGATCATAGTTTGTGCCACCGGTCATATAAGGGTGTGTGTGTGTGTGTGTGTGTGTGTGTGTGTGTGTTGGGAGGAGGGTGGGGGGCCGCACGAACATCTTGTGGAAGTCACACATTTTGAAGGTGCTGCAGAAGGGATCCAGCAATATACCATTAATGTAACCGGAAGCTGCTGTGCTGCACGCGGCGCCGGCAGAGCTGGACGTGTATGTGCATTCCACTTAAGTGACACAGAATTGTGTTTGCGTGGTGCATTTCAAACCAGGCAGCAGGGCGATATCTGCAGAATTAGGCAGGACAGGACCGTAAATATACGACGGGTTTATCATAGAATATGATGCAACAGCCCTGCAATAAACTCTCCCTTCAGGAGGACTCTGATTTTGAATCAATTATAATTGTGACGGTAATTTGTGATGCTGTTGAGTTGCACTGCCAGGCGTCCCTAATATTGTGGTTATCCCGTATGCCTCAAGGTGCCAAAATATTAGGGACGCCTCTCAGTGTAACCCAGTGCACTTCAGCAGCATCACAAATCACAGTCCCGATAATCATTCAAATATGTCAGCATCTGTAATTTGTGATGCTGCTCAACTGTTCTGTTATACTGTGAGGTGTCCCTAATATTTTGGTCATCCCCTTTAAACGCACTAGGTTGCCAATATATTAGGGCCACCTCTCAGTATGACCTAGTGCAGTACAACAGCATCATAAATTAGTCCCAATGACAATCATTCAAATATGTCAACACCTCCCTCGAAACAGATTCAATAAAAATTCAATGTTAAACTCCTCCTGGGGGGGAGGATTGATTGCAGGGCTGTTGCATTATATTCCACGGTGAACATGCAGCGGTCATAATGTTATGGCTGATTGTTGTATTCATACACTACATTATTTTACAGTTAAACTTAAAAAAAAAAAAAAAAGAATTGATTAAAAAATGTCTTAATTCCTGCACCATGTTTGGCCACATATTCATAATTAGTCGGTTTGGCTCATTGTTATTTTGATGCCATGTGTACATATGAGCACCAGCCTGAACAAATGAAGGCAATTAGTAGTAAACCAAAACCAAGAGGGACGTAACAGAAGAGCCACTCCACATTTTTCTTTTCTTTTCCTTTCTTCTTTTTTTTTTTGAGAGTGGGTTTACAACAGAGTGAAGCAGCACTCTGAGAAAATAGCAGGGGAACGCATTGATGTGGAGGGATATTTATTACGGAGAAGGACAAAGCAGGGGGGTGGTGAGGAAGACGGGATGAGTTATTAGAGGGGCCGACAGGACGCAAATAAGTGGCTCTGGGCGGAGAGGATGAAGGGGAGGGAAGAGAGACGGAGAGAGCGAGAGAGAGACAGGAGAGAGAGACAGACAGAAAGAGAGGAAGATGCTCGACCCATGACGGCATCAAACGTTTTGGTACGAGGTGCAACATGACACACAAACCCAGCGGCTCGTGTGGGCCGAACTTTACGGACGCGCGCGACTCACGGTGTCAGGCGGTCCACGGCGGACCAGGGCTGGAGTCACTCTGTGCAGACGCGGACCAATCAGGGCGCGGCGCACGACTGGCATAGAAATCAGGGGGAATTAAGGAGCGATTCATTTGACGCGTTGTTTGTGTTGCCATTACGCCAAGTATATCCACTTCAGTAAAAGCACCTGTGCAAAATTTGATTAAGCGTGCATTCAATTATGAAAAATAGAAAAGTGCAGTGAAAGTATCATGATACCGATTAGGCAGAATTGTGACTATCAGCGTAGTTACTATTGTTACGTCTGCTGGATAGATTGCTGACATTTTTATCATATTTTGGAAGATATTGATTTTGTTGTGTAAAGACAAAACGCCCAATTTAACGGAGCAAAAGTATGAAACGAAGTGGAGTGGAGGTACAAATGAAATATTCTGTGTCATTTTCCTCACCGATTGTTCCAAATAAAGGAAAAGAAAAAAATAAAGTGACAAATATTAAAAAGTGACAGTCGGCTTGCCGTGCAGCACAGTACGAACAGCGTTTATTTGATACAAATGAGACTATATTGAATGTGCAAAGCGCATCCTGCGGTTTCTCCTGAAAAAGAAAAAAAACGGCACATTTAAAGAGGAGCTGCAGCCAAATTCAAATTTGGCCCGAGGACGCCGCGAGAGAGCGAAAGTCAGAGGATCACCAAAGTGATTAAAATTCATCTTGAGGGGGGACGTCGGTGCCAGATTACATGACACTCCGTCCAATACATGAGCGATTTCCAGTCTAGACAAGCTGACACCGACATCATGAAAGTCACACAACTAAGAAAGAAAAAAAAAAAAACCCCAGCAGTTTATAGAATGACAGCTTATATTATACTGTAGTAGATTACGTCTGGTTAATATATTTATTTATGCATAAGCCGACAGACATTTTACCAGTTGCTTTTTTTGTTTTGCTTTTCTTTTTTAAATGAGTCCAAACATGTGTGATTTTATTCTTTTTTTTTTTTTTTAGGCAAATTAACGTTTATTAAACTACTTGGAAATTAATCAAATCCATGCAAGTAAAAAGAAAAATGGATATGCAATATATGACTACCAAATCAGAGACACGGAACGCAGCTGCAGAAACTAGAGCCATTTCATAAGTCGAGTCCAAAAAAAAAAAAAAAAAAAAATAGTCCCATAACGGGCTGCAGCTCTTATATACACTCGTGTCATCGCCCTGCATAACCGCAGCCAGTTGTATACATCACTGGAGGACATTAGCACAGATATTTTTTGCATGTTTGCTCATGGATTATTATGTAATAGTCCAAATGTTATCCTAATTGAAACAGACATCCCTTGATTTTTTTTTTTTTTTTTTTGAGTTGGTTTTCTCTTTCAGCGGGGTTTGTGTAGGGTTGGATTAGTTGGCATGCCAACTGTTTCCCCTACACAACGCTTGTGTAACTTCAGTTGGACAGTTAATGGGATGGGGAGGGGTACTGAGATAGAGGGAGAGAGAGGGAAAGAGAGCTAGAGAGAGAATATTGCATAAGATTTATGGCTTAAAGTAATACTGATATTGAACAAAGTGCAAATCCCAGATGGCCCATTCACGTGTCAGAGGATAAATACAGCAACTGCCGAGATTCGATATGTTCCTCCATCAAATTTATGGGGGCAAATTCAAAAACATATAGCTCTGGGATCTTAGACGCGGGATTTCTACGCTCACACCGCATTTACGCCGTGTTAAAAGTTTGGCAGCCAATCAGCGGGTGTGGCCCGGCTTTTGACGTCAGCTTTATGGAAAAACCGTCGGGGCCAAATGAGCCGCTTCCTGCAAGGCAAAATGCACTTGTTTTTTTTTTCCCAGCCGTCCGATTGGCCCAGCTAAAATTGCATTGCGTCTCTAAGATTACATCCAGTCATCTCTGCTTACAGTCGATACCTCATCTGGACATGAAACATTGCATAGCCCTGCACTGCCAGCTATTGCTTATGCCACAAATAGCATCAGCCAGATACAGAATGGCAGCATTGTGTTACAATGCCCCCGCCCGCCCCCCACAACCTTTCCCCACCTTTGGCCCCTTTTCATTTTCTGCAAGTCATGTGTGGCCAGCTGACCCTCGGAATGCCATTATTTAGAGTAAAGCTCCGAGTATTACTGGAATAGATCATCGCTTGCATCGCCGCACCTATAACATTTAAGACACAAACACTCCATCTCGTGCTGCGGCCGCCGCCGGATCATCTGAGAGGCCGAGACGCAATAACCGGCGCAAATTAAAAACACAAATCTCCCACCTCCCGGGCCATACGTGACTACTAATTGTCATCTTTGGACTCTTGTCCCATGACTGACTACTTTAATTAAACCGTGATTGGAGCAGGGAAGATGGTAGTGTTGTAATAGGATTTTCGAGCTTTGGTCCGAGTCCAGCTGAGACTATCAGGGTATCATTGAGCTCAGGGATGAGGCCGCGGCGTCGGACGGGTCCCAGCTGGGGCCAAGGTTGGCTTAATCACGAAACCGCCCTGGAATAAACAAATGAGAGCATTACGAAGCTCAGTCGAGACAAGCGATCAAGTCCAATTGTTCCTCCTGAGGGTCACGGAGAGTCTACTTGAAAGCAATTAGCGCACAGACCCGTTTTTTTTTGTTGTTTTTGTTTTTTTAAATGGAGAAATTGGCGGCGCGTTTGCCAAACACCTAATTTCAACATGACACAAGTTGCGGCAGCACAGCAGCGTCAGACAATCGGTGGAGCACGCGAACCGGTTACATGTCAGTCGGGTTAATGTGACAGCTGGTATTTCCATATCATAATTAGATCCGCAGAGCTGATTTAACCTCCAAAGATTATACAGCTGCTGGTCTATAGATACACTTAACCTCCGAGCTCGTGTCCTTGAATTAAAGGTCATCTGCAGCGCCGTCGTCACGGCAGGAGAAAGTCACAGCTGCGCTAATGAGGTCTTGCCGCATCAGTGAGTGGTGCTGCTGGGGAACATGGGGGGCCAGCCGGCGCTTGACCCAGAAGTTCGGTACACGCGGCCCGCAAAATCCGGGCTTGGGGTTAAGCACGCCGTGTCGCGTTATTCGGATTTTATGACCCATCGCTGCGTTTGCCATTTTGCCCGTCTGCACGTTGCACTCGTGGAAGCGGGCGACAAAGAAACTACCCGCGGATTTTCTCGCGCGGCGCCTAAAACACGAGTGCGTTGACACCTTGGCACCATATCCACTGGCATTAGCTGTCGTATTTTGAGTTTTCGCAATCAAAAACGACAGCCGCGGTGACGCTCACGTCCCCGCATATAAACTCCTGTGTAAGTGCATGGAAGCTCTGCGCCCAGTTCCTTTTTTATTTGCAGTACTGAGCAGAGACAAAAGCCTGTTCCATCATTAAGCTTTAAAACAGAGTGAGTAGTCATTAAACAGCAGCAATAAAAATTAAAGTTTAATAAGAGTGGCAACAGACACGATTTTTTTTGTGATGTAGCTAATGTTACAAAGTCAGTGTTGTCTCATTGCACAACTTAATGTTTATGCAAATGAGGACCCACCCAGAAACAGGAAAAAGAGTCATTATCCCTTTTTATTTATTTCTTTGTTCTCTCTGCACTGATCTTCTGCATATTAATCTGTGAATGTGGTAAAAGAAATGCTGCACTTGCATGTACATTGTGTAGCAGGGACATCGCGGCCAGAGTCGGCTGCTGATAACCTAAGTGGGCTGGCTGCCCAACCTGGATGCCGCCCAGCCTTATCAGACAGGCGGCAGACTGATCCAACACCTGAAGCTGATTAGCTTGCTGGAAGGACGCTAACTGTCTCCTGAGAGCGCGCCGTCCAAGAAGTTTCAAGCTTGCGGCCTCAGTCGTAGCACTGTTTGTCGAATTACTCCCCACCCCACAAAAAAAAAAAAATCATTTTTTTCCTGTTGATTAATCTGAACATCCAGAGAATTTGTGCGTTTCAATATGGGCGCTATATTTCTCCCCTCATGCCCGTCTGCCTTACTCACCTCCGCCCATTAATCACCACACTTCATATTTTCATCGTCACATAACGCGGGGATTTGCCCCGCCGTCTCTTTTTAATCTTTTTAAGCAAAGATGGCAAAGTTCAGTGTAACATATGGCGCAGGTCAATTGAAGTGACACATTAACAGGCACCTTTGCCCTGGGAGCATTCATGCCTAGACAGTGGATCAGGTGTTGATGCACCATTGACAGCCTTTCACTGCCTAATTCCAGATTTGTGGCATACACAGTGTCCACTTGCTAAGCATCGTAATCCCAAAGGATTGGCAAGTATTTTTAGTAATGGATTTACTGACGTCTGTTGATCCCTTGATGGGGAGCGTCTTTCAGAGCGGCCATGGAGGAGTGAGCACCTCTACGGCCTTGGCAGCGTTTATTATCATGCATACATGTGCGCATAGGTTTAATCGCTCGCCGTAGAAAACGCTGCCAATTTGACAGAGAAATGCAATCCGGTGCTGCTGCTGCTGCTCGGCGGCGTTTGCGCCTCATCATCCGCTGTCGCTCTGCTGTAACGTGCAGAAGTTTTGGATGTCGAGAAAATGAAGTTCCATATGAACAGACCTCAATTATGATGTTCGGTTGGGCGCCGATGTACTTAAAGATATGTCAAATTCCGGAATATCTTGCGTATGGCATGCTGAAAAATCATTTCTCAGTGTTGTAGGGTTGCGAATATAATTCTTTTGTCTGCTTTTGTTTCACCTCTCTGTTTTCTTTCCTAACAGTGGATGAAGCTATTGTCGCTATTTTGGAGCTGGACAATCACCAGGTTCCCTCGTTATGACACATGATATATGATACATGAGAGAACCTGGTGATCGTCCAGCTCCAAAACAGCGACAGTGGCAGCATCCACCCTGAGGAATAAAAATAAATAAATCATTTAATCCATGCAACAGGTGCTTCCGTGAGATGAAACTAAATAAACAAATTCATTTCCAGCACTACAACATTGAGACGATTATTCCATAAAGTATATTCAAGATATTTCGGCTCATTATGATTCTCTCAAATTAACCTTTATGTCACTGACATTTCCTGCCTCTTTTCATTTTTGATATAAATGATTTGCCGTTTGAACTTGTCTGTTTTAAAGTAACCGTTTTCTTCAAAATAAATGTACACGAAACCACTATCGTGTCACTAAATCAGTGGTGATTAAGGCTTTGGTGCAGTAAAGTCAGTCTTCTTCACTAATATTGCTCTTTGCCGTTACCCAGGCGACCAAAGATCAGCCGAGACTGAAATCTAATGGATTTCAACTTTTGACATCTACAGAGACGTGAGCTGTGTGACGCATATTTAGCATTTAATTAGAATCAGCATCAGCTTGATTGGCTCCGGTTTTAACTTCGCTCACAAGAATTTAACATTAATTATTGAACAAAGAAACTAAAACACTAGATCTAATATGTACAAGCCTCCATGTTACAACATAAACGTATTCTGTGGATTGGTGCAAGACGAATTCCAAGGTCTGTTGTATATTGCAATGATAAATGTGTGCTTTATTTCTTTGGTGAAATTGTTTTTTTTGTGGTTGGTTTTAGTATAAATAATGTTCAGCCCAGTTTTTAAATCCCATTATGTCATTTATATCCACGTCCGCCATGTTGAACACCACACTGACGCACTGGTGACGTCACCGCTGGACCGATACAAGAGGAAACTGGACGTTAATTATGCCCAACCCACCCCCAACCCCCCCTCCACCCCCACCAAAAAGTCAAATCGCCTAAACGTTGTGAGCCAGAGATTTTAGAGGCTGTTGGGAAAATCCCATAGTAATCCATGGTGATCTGAAGTACTCCAGCTCCCAGACAGCGCAGACAGACAAGTGTGCTCTAAGTGTGTGTGTGTGTGTGTGTGTGTGTGTGTGTGTGTGTGTGTGTGCGCGCGCGCGTGCACATTTGTGTGAGTTGTCTGCATTTGGGGCAGGCAGCAAGAGGAGGGAATTAGTTTAGATGAATTCACGACGTTTTAAGGTAAGAGGATACGATGTGTTCCTGGTCCAAGACTGAGGAAATGAAGTGAAGGGAGAGATTCTTAACGCATGACGTCACCCTCATCATCTTCTGCTGCTGCTGCTGCTTCATCCCTCCTTTTCCCCGTTAAAGCACGCGTCAGCTGCTCCTCCCGACCCACAATTCCAGTGGCGACACCCTTTGTATCGTCTTTTCACCCCTTGCTTCTTAATCTCGCCTCGCTCATCTCCAATTTCTTATTCTGTCCCGTCGCGAAGGCTCCCTGCTGTTTTGATCTGCTGCGTCAGCACCACAGAGAGGCCAACGCCAAGCAGCGGAACATAGGGCCGCGGACTGTTTATGCATTTGCACTAAGCAAGCACGCGAGGACGCCGTCGCAGGTACAAAATGGATTAAGACGGCGAAAGTGAAGTTGGAGAACCAACAGAAAAATGAGCCTGAAGAGCTTGCAACGGAAGGAGCAGCCGCGCCGGCCGTTCCGAAGTTCCGCGGCTTCAAAAATCCGACGTCGATCAACCAACCATTTTTCTGCAAATGTCGTCGGGCTAAAGTTGTGGCCGTCGGAGGCGGCACGGGCAATCTGCTCCGCCACCTCAGCTGCAAGCATGTCTTGGAATATCAAGAACGCATGGAATTAACTGCTCACAACGCTACAAAAGCTATCATCATCCACTCAGCCAAAGATATGGTAACACCATGCATGGGGGAAAAAAATACACTTTATGGTTATACCGCCCAGCACTAAATCAGGCTTCCCCGCATGCCTAAAAATAAGGAAAGCGCGCCATCGTAAATTCAGCCCGAGCAGCTCTGATCAAGGTGAAAGGTGACAAAGGTGGAGGTCGCCTCAAAGCCACAAAGTCTCTTATTGCAGAACTTCCTTGAATTAGTGCAGATCAGGCGGCGCTTAATCCCAGTGGGTGGTTGGGGGGGCCCCCACCTCAACGAGCTCCACCGAGCAAATGATTATGTTAAGTGTTGGCTTTAGGGTCTGCAAAGCCGCGTAAACAAGGCGGGATCGGTGTGCGGGCAACGTGCCGCCAAAGACGCGCAAGAAAGATGAATGTTTTGATGCACCTTTTCATGGGCCGTAATCATAACGCTGACATACACAGCGCCCGCTTATGCGGCCGTCCAATTGTCCACAAAAGGCTTATAAAACGGGAGCACCGCCAACTACTGATAGAGGAGCAGTGAAGAAGAGTTTGCGCGTGTAATTAGCATTCACCTCAGAATAGTGAGCTCATACTTTTAAAATATTGATTAGAGTGTCCCACATGGGCTATCTGCCTCTTGATTGTCTCCAGCCTTAATTGCTTTATTACAAATTTTGCCTCTGCTTATCAGCATGTTGCTGCATGTTCATTATTAACACAGAGGATATGGGGGCCGGATTACTGGACATTATAACCACCATTAGTTCAATAACCAGGCACCTATGCTAAAATGTGATTTTTTTTTAACCAATAAAAGGCCCAAAATGAAAGCTAGGAACAGTATTGTGTGTTGTGCTAAATACCCAGAAGGCATTTGACCTAAATGTGGCTCGACACTTGGAACAAAACCATTCAGCCTGTCTTTTCTTGATGATGAAATGCATCAGTGGGAGAGTAAACAATATTTTGTACCTGGCACCCATCCTTTCCTGCTGCTATATTGGGGAAAAGGGGGGGAAAAATGCCTTGATATTATTTTGCCTCATTTCTTTTCTGGCCCACCTCATCACACTGTGCACAAGAGAAAACCCAAATACAACAAACATGCTGCTCATATAAATAACTCTGCGTTCTGATCCTCATATTTGCAGTATTTGAAACCATCCTGAGTGAGTAAATTATTCAAATTTAAGACAAATGTTCAACTTAAAATATACACTAAGCTTTTTAACATGATACACAATCTGTTACTGGCATGTTGCGTCGGTTTCGACTGCGACTGCAATCGAAACCGATGCAATATTCATTATTAGGAACCTTCTGGTCAAGGATGCCTTCATGTTTAATTGACCGTCAGGGAATCAAGTTTTGAAAGTGTTTGGTGTCCGTTTAAGCAGCCACACCTGATTGAACATGTCATCTCTTTGTCAGCCTCCCATCCGCTTTTCATAAGCTCTTTGCGTCGATTACCCGACTCCTCAGACACGAAGGCTGGGTGAGCGGATGTTCTGCGGCGCCGTGGAGACCCCTGAAGCGTCAGGCCCGGGCCTGCAGGGCTGCTGGGCAATGATGGCGTCTATATATAGAGAGTCAGTGTTAAACAGCAGATGTTGGAGCGATTGCGAGCACAAGGTTGCTGTTCTGATCTGCTGGCCCGGCAAGAAAACTGGCTCGCAGATATGAAACGATGAGTCCCACCTTGGATACACACCGCTGACGTGCCCTTGTGCAGTTTTTAAACCAGTACAGATGTGTGCTTGCTGTAGTGGGCAGGTCAGCGTCTCTGGAATAAAACAACAACAACAAAAACAACATAAATTGAATCCTTTCTTCTATGTTCAACCTTCATTTCACGTAGGAGCAGAGGTGTCCCAGGACAAAGCTTTCAATCCAGGTTTAAGTCCTTTGAGCTCATCCTGATGAATAATAGAAAAGGTAACAGTGGCAAGGTGCCCCAGTTCGATCCCCAGCTACACTAATGACTCACTTAGCTCATCAGGCCTGACATATCAGTAGACCCAACATTTAACCAGCGGTACAACACCGCTCTGTTAGCTCCAGCCGTCCGAGCTCCGCCTCCAACCAGAAACTCTTATTTCCCCAGAGAATCCTGACAGTTTTGCGTTTCATTATTCTGCCGGTGTTATTCTCACTGAAACATTCAAAGGGGGTTTTATGCGTTGAACGCTGGATTGATTGGGCTAATCTTGTTTCCGCTGCGTTTAAATCCCTGTTCTCGTTGGGTAGATTTATCGGGTCTGTTACATGTCTCATTATCGGTATTAGCATCAGTCTCGTTTTCTGTCTGTCAAAGCAATTGTGGGTCTAATTCCTTGGCTTCGTTGAGATTGATAAAAATAAAATAAAAAAAATAAAATAAAAAAAACATTAAAAAAGCCAAATCATTCAATTGCATACAGGTTTTAAATAAGTCTTCCTCTAATCCTTTAACCTCACCATGCTAATGTCAACAGCTTGGATACGTGTTGCTGCTGGCGCGGAACTTTATACTACTGAAATAAAACTGCTTGTCAATGCTAGCACTAGCACATCTGTCTAGATGTCAATGCTAACACTAGCACATCTGTCTAGATGTTAATGCTAACACTAGCACATCTGTCTAAATGTCAATGCTAACACTAGCACATCTGTCTAGATGTTAATGCTAACACTAGCACATCTGTCTAGATGTTAATGCTAACACTAGCACATCTGTCTATATGTTAATGCTAACACAAGCACTGACTCCTGAGGTTCACACTGATCACGGGCTAATATCACAGATCCATGACTATGCTAGTTGAATGGATGTTAGTTTAGCTTGCTAAGAGTCGATTCATAGATTGTTCAAGCACTTCTTTTTGGTTTACTTGTGTGTTAGTTGCAAGGACTACATAAACTCCAGTAACTGATGGGTGAACTCACTGACCAGCCGCTGTTTCGATTCTTTCCTACACGGTTCTCAGTTCCTTGTGGGGTGTGCAGTTTTTCCTCCTTTCTGAATGAGCCAATTTTCTTACAATTCCAAATTAGAAACTTGAGCTGAAGCTTAAAAAAAAAAAGGAAAGACCATTTAATTTTCAGGATGGGCTCCGCCGCGGCGCTAACAAGAAGAAACCACTCATTTGGACACAAGCTGACATTGCAATTATGTGCTGCGGTAAAATTTGCTGCGGGACTGCAGCTTGATTTCCCACATGCCACCGAGAACTGTGCTAACAAGCAGATGAGTGTTACCAAAGCTTTACGTGAAATCCCTCAAATGAATAAAATCAATTAAGGTATGCAAATGCTGACGGATATAGTCTGTGTGGTACAATACAAGTTAGACACCCTGTGTACATTTCTGTGTACTATGTGCATTTACTGTGATTGAAAGAGGTGGTGGGCACAGCCAGAGTACAACACACAGCGGCGACCTGCCTGAATGACTCCACCTCTTTGTATCATCATTATGCCTATAGGAACCATCGATGTTGTGCAAAAATGCAGTACAACGCACCACTGCTTCACAGATGACTCATGTAGCCAGAATTAACGCCACTATTAACGCAACGGCGCCACATTCAACAAGCCTCCCTGTGCTGCAGCCACAGGTGCGACACACACCAGAAGAGCATCAATAACCGAATAAAACGGCGTTTAATTAAGACAAAATGCATTTTACTCACCCAAACTCCTGATTACTTGTGCACAAAATCCAGCCTCCTCTCTTCCCTAAAGGAGAGTTCGGTTACTCTGTTGCACAGTTCCAACTGTAGGTCCCTTTCCATCGCCATGGAGGCTAAATGCTAAAAGTCGAGCCCGGCCTGTCGTGTTTCTGCCTCACGTTTTCAGTTCGCTTCTGGGCTGAGAACGTCCGCACGACAGCGGGGCAACCAGCGTTGGTCCAAACGCCGTGTAGGAAAAAAACAAAAACAAACGCATTCTCAGCGACACAACCTGCAGTTCTCCTCGGAGCCAGTGAGCCGACGGCACCGCTGCTAGCTACCGAATTCAAAGTGGCGGACGACGAATCCTTCTGCTGGCTGCGGCTGCGACGGGCCTGCTAGCTTCCGGGTTGCGCGGCCTTTCTTAACAACGTCCAGCTTTTTCTTTAAAAACTCCCGTCTTTGAAAGCGGCTTCGTCAGTAACTTCCGCGCCAAAATCAATTTCTTCTTATGGCGGGCTGATAAAAAAGGGCTATTAAACCAAGACAATTACATATTTTCGCGCGTGCAAGCCGCTACAGGTGTTTGCTAGCTCTGACCAGCACGCTCTTTCACCATCCAATCAGAGGACGCGAAAATGCTGACGTCACTGTACGCCTGCTCGGTGGCCTTGGCGTCGCCAACTCAAAATCTGATTGGTTAAAGCAGCAATTTCGTCGCCATTTATTTTGGGCTGACGCTGAAGGCAGATTTCTTCGACCATGGCAACAAGTGATGGCTGAAATTTAATTGGATAAAAGCTCTGATATGAATATACACCACGGAAGCAGCACAGCCAATGGAAAAGCAACGAAAGGAGGCGAACAGACTATTTGGAATTATTCTATGAATATTAATGGGAAAATATATTTAAACATAAATCGGTGATTCTTATAGTGTTTAGGCCTCACCACCGATGTGCAGTGAGTGAAACAACAAAGGACATGCAGGTTACGCATGCTAGCACCCGTGAGGTTTAGCCTCCTTGCTAGCAAGATGGTGGCCATGAGTTCCTTTCCTGGCGTGGGACTGTGCTTCCCTTCACACTGGTTACGTGAATAATTGTTTAAAAAAAAAAGAGCAAAAAATGAGCTAAAGCGCCACAAAAAAAGTGCATGCTGAGATGTTAAATAGGCAAAAACAAATATGAAAAGGGTGTTGTAAAAATTAAATATGTAAACGAGGGGTTCTAATTGAGTTTCAGATTTTCATTCGGAACAGAGGAGACGCAAGTGTACAGCAATAAGTCTCATTTAAAAAGTGCTCCAGTTGTGTTTTTACATAGTGTGTAAACGTTTGGTCGGACATTGCGAAATGGCTGATGTAATTTTTTTATCGATATGCAAAAAAAATGATAATAACAATGGGAAATAACGTGGACTCTAACCGAGCTCTTCGTTGGCCTTTAACAGGCACTGCCCCGCTCCCAGTCAGCCGTTCACTAAGAGAGTGCTGCTGGACCAGCACATTCAGCTGCTGCATGGAGTCAAAGACCCGGCGGGGAAGGCCGACGCCTCCGACAATAAGGATGATTTTCACGACAAGACATCGGTAAGGTTGCGCGCTCGTTTATGTGATGGAGGTGCTTCTTTTCGGTCTCTCTGACCGTACTTTTTTACGAGTCCGCTGTCTTCCTTCTGCAGGGCCTCAGCCCCAAGAGGAAACCAGAGGAGGACGAGGGCTCTCCGGGCCTGAACCCCAGGGGCTCCGACCCCCAGCCCCTCAAGAGGCTGAAGGTGAACATCCTCAAAGTCCACAAGTGCGCCGTGTGCAGCTTCACCACCGAGGACCTGGCCGCCTTCCACAAGCACATCCCGCAGCACAAGTCCGACGGCTCGTCCTTCCAGTGCCAGGAGTGCGGCCTCTGCTACACCTCCCACCGCTCGCAGGCCCGGCACCTCTTCATCGTCCACCGGCTGAAGGAGCCGCAGGCCCTGGCCCGCTACAACGGGCGGGGGAAGGACGGCGGCGGCGGCGGCGACGACGACGACGAGAGCCAGCGGGAGAACCAGCTGGACGTGGCGGACGAGAACAGCGACGGGACGCCCAGCACCAAGTGCAAGGTGTGCGGGAAGACGTTCGAGACGGAGGGGCACCTCAACGCCCACATGAGGACGCACGGGATGGCGTTCATCAAGGCCAAGAGGCTCAGCGCCGCCGAGAAGTGAGAGGAGCGGCTGCAGGCAACCAATCACAGCCGACTGTGGTTACGCTGTATATAATCAATGCACATGAAGTATACTGTAAGATGTACACACGCGCAGAAATATGTAACATACCGTACTTTATGTGTCTTAACCGGATTGAATAGTTTTTGTACACTCATACATGTTTCTATAGACCTTTAATAGATGTTTTTTTATAGAAGAGCTTTTTTATTTTGAACAGTCTCCATCCTCGTCCTCTTACTAGGAACTCCATGACGTGTGGATATGTAGCTGTAACGCTCAGCAGTGTTTTCGGTTTCCATTCGCTGCTAAATGTCCAATGAATGTCTGCAAGAGATATAAATATATACAGAATATATACATCTTTGTTTCCGTGGGACCGGTCACGCCGAGCTTAGATCTCTCAATTGATTTATAGTTAAAAGTTGAGGATGGGCAATCAAACATTCTTTTGTGTGACACACGTGTTTTTTTTTTTATTTGTTTTCTTTGAGAAAATTTCCCCTCTAAGCTCTGAAACTATTGATCCTGAAATAACTAGATCTTTTCACCAGTAATTAAATTTGAGGTGCTTCTGGGACAATCAGGCGAAGAATGGGCCCGTTTTCAGCCGTGTTTCAATCCCACCTCCTCAATGTATCATCCTTGACATATCAAATAAACAAGGCCGGGGACTTTTATCATTTAAAATCGGAAGCAGGCGTCTTTTAAAAAGACAAACCTCAGAGATCAGCTTTGGAATTTATTTCACGGAGGTGCTTAAAACATTTTTTTTTTCATTTAATTCTGTTCTGACAATGTCATTCGTGTCTTAAAACATATATGGCAGCTCTTTGTGATCACAGTTCACAACAACAACAACAACAAATATTTATTTACCTGGATATTTAAAACATAAGACACTAAGCGCTTGCCTTTCTCATAGCAGTCTTTGTCGCAGCCTCTTACAACCGCCGTCTTTTTTTATACGCGTTCTCAGTCCGCGGCTTTAATATGGGATGATGATCGTCACGTGCATCGGCAGGATTTATCACACTGGGAATGTAGACTCGGCCGTGGCGCTTTGTGAGCGTTTACACGGGGCAGACCTGCTCAGTTAAAGGAAGAAAACCATCCCAAGTTTGTTTTCCGCTGCTTTCTTTGTCTCTAAAAAAAAAAATAAAACAAAATAAACAATCATTCACTCCAGGACAGAAGGTTTCCCACTCTCAGACCAGAAGACTTTAATTGAGTTGTGCTGTAAAACTGCATGTGAGAAGCAGTCTGTGATTTGTTGATTAGAGTGTGTCTTTGCTGCTGCTGCCGCCGCCGCTGCTGCTGTTTTTAGAGATGCTCGTGTACAACGCTGTTCTTTATGTCAATAAACGACGAGAGCTCTGACATCTGATGTCATCCGCACACCAGACATCAGCTCTTGCAGAAATATATCCTCTGGTGAGATTCCACAGTCCGGCTTTTGTGTCGTTTTTTGTTTTTATTTCCGTGATATTGAAGCTGCACCAGCCAGCAATGCTATAAATGAAACAAATGCCTATGTGCAGTTATGAAAGCAGATAAATGTAGTTCCGCTGTAGTTTAAGCTCATTGTTTTTGTTCAGGATTGCTGTGCTGCACGGACAGATAATATCACTAGCATTTAGTATTTTTTTTCCCCTTAAATTAAGTTTACCTCAAATTATTATTTTTCTCAAAAAAAAAAAGGAATTTGAGGAAATGTTAATTTGATGGAAAAAAAATATTATTTTCTTTAAAAAAAAAGGAATAAAAAAATACTTTAAAGAAAACTTAATTTGATTATTTCATTTTTTTTTTAGAAATAATGAAATAATAATTTAAGAAAAAAAATTAACTAATTTAGAGTGGTTATCCAATTTTTCTACAAAATAATGACAAAATAATAATATAAGGGGGGGAAATGGCTAGTAATATCACTAGTGATATTATCTGTCCACGCAGCATGGCGATTTTGGACAAAAACAAAAAACCATGAGCTTAAAGTAGAGTGAATACATTGCTAAAAAAAATAATTCTTAACCAATGAGCATGAACAGAGAAAGTATGGTGATTATATTCAGTGTATTTGGATGATTTGGTGTGTATCTTTTTATACAAGTATTTGGTCGGTATGTGAACATTGTAGTTTCGGTTCATTTTATAAGTTTTTACTCCATTTATAGGTTAAAAAAAGTGAAAATAAAAACAAAATGCCTTTTCTGATATAAATATACAGATAAGAGATCCATTATTTTTCATAACTGGCACAAGTGGTCAGATTTTATGTATCTTGTGTATTTGAGTATGAAAAGAAAGCTACAGAGTGTTTGTGCATCGCAATTGAACCACTGAATAGGTTTGCAGGTAAACGTCCCCCTCTAGTGGCCAGTGTTGATTATTTCAGTTACCGGCTGTGGTGTCACATCTTGAAGAAATAGGGAATGTCTCTGTAAAAAAAAAAAAAAAAAAAAAATCAAAGAAGAAGTGACATGTATGGAGTCTCATGTCATAAAAATAAAAATGGATTAGTATCACATTGTTACGTGACAAATTTAGGGTTATAACACAAAAATTGTTTGAACAATAAACTCATCACGTTATAATGCGAAACTAATCCATTTTTATTCTTATGGCGGGCAGCAACATGCCTCTGTAGAAATGTCTTGCATATGTATTTTATTCTAATCCGGAGCGGAACATTTTGAGGAAATCCTTACGGGTGATTGGACGAGAGCAGCGCAGGACATAGGCCACCATAGAGGGCCTATGTTAAAATATAGCAAAAAAGATTAGAACATCTGCTGTTGTAATGGTTTTAATAGCATTACAACCCTATTTCAACTCTTTTGGGAGGCTTTTACTCTAATTACATTGACGTGGCGAGTTGAAATCCCGCCATCCTGGACCTATTTTATTCACCCCTGTCCTCACGTCACCGAATCCTTGTCACGCCTGATCCTGACCACCTGCTGTCGACCGTTTCGGTTTTTCAATCACGCCTGCGCCAAAACGAATTTCACGCGCTTTTCTCCACCGAGGTGTCCCCGCCTATGCTATTTAAACGGGCTCAACACCCAAAAAAAAAAAAAAAAAAAAGAAGTAGTCAGTCCTAGGATGGCCCTGCGTTGGATGGCGCCGCTGCTGCTGCTGCTACTGCTGCTCGCCGGCTGTCGTGCGGCGCTGGAGGGAACTCAGGCCCCGACTGTGTCCGACAGATGCATGATGGACACCGAGACGTTCCTCTGGGAGATGAGCCGGGACCGGCCGCAGGAGTACGCCGTGCTCAGTGAGTGTCGCCCCCCTCTCTCTCTGTGTGAACTTCTACGATTGCCGGTGGCTTGTGGGCGCTTCTGGCCCCGTTTGATTTTCAGGGGTCAAAGTGGGGGCAGTTAACTTTGAGACCAAGTGCGCGTTTTAATGTGGACTGATAACTGAGTCACTGACGTACTCATTGGTGAATAAAGAGACGGATTTGCATGAAATGGTGCGTTACAAAACGGGATTTGGTAAGCAGACTTCCAGACTAACGTTCAGATTCATGGTAATAAAGGAAGGAAAACTGGCTTTTTTTTCGCAGTATTTCAGACGAAGCAGGAACAAACACGCGAAAACACGCAAAAACTGAAAGGACACTCGACTCTATTTGACATTGAAGTAAATTCTTCATTCATTCAGAGAGATGAAGGCGAATAATGACGCACTGTACTGAACTGATGAGAAGGTATATGCATTTAAATGCCATATTGCCACCTTACTATTTTGTTTTTCAAATGGCAGGTGTTCATCTATAATACGAATAAAATACAATCTAGCAATAAAAACAAATGAGAAACAAAGTTGCTGTGCTTAATTAAACATTTATTTACATTTTTTATTTAATTTACCTCTGTAAAATTTAATTTAATCTTTTTTAAATGTCCACGGAGGTATTTATAAACAAAATTTTGTTAAAATAAAAATAAAAAGTGCACAGAGGAGTTTTTTTTTTTTTTTGCTAATTGCTGTCGACAGATGAAGATGTCAAAATGCCAGCATCTATTAATTGGTCTTTTGCTATTTTCATCACTGTTTTCATGCGAATCCAGGCAGAC
>CAAKHG010037691.1:32148-47512 GCA_901007715.1 Dactylopterus volitans
GTCAAAAAAAAAGGAAAAAAAAAAAAAAATGAAAAATTAAAAAAAAAAAAAAAAAAAAAAAAAAAAAAAAAAAAAATAAAAAAATATAATTTTTTTTTTTAAAAAAAATTTTTTTAAATTATTTTTTTTTTTTTTTTTTTTTTTTTTTTTTGCTAATTGCTGTCGACAGATGAAGATGTCAAAATGCCAGCATCTATTAATTGGTCTTTTGCTATTTTCATCACTGTTTTCATGCGAATCCAGGCAGACCTGTTATATATTCCCAGATCAACAGTGTTATCGAGCGTCAACGACGAGCCAAATTTCACAGTTAACTGAGCCAAGTCGCTGAAAAATAGAGATGAAATAGTCACAGCAACGAAATGACAAAAGTGCCTGGCTGGCGCTTTTCTTTTCACGACAGCTCGTTTGTATATGTGGTAGAAAAGGAATCCCGTATCGCTGCATAAACCGGGGACAAAGAAGGTCTGAGAATAAAGTGATAACATTTAAACTTGTGGACCTTTTTGGGGGGTTTTTTTGTTTTGTTTTTTTGTTGTTTTTTTTGGCGCTATGTGTGCGCGTGTGTGCGTGTTTGCAGTGTACGACGCGTTTGGGAAGATGGGCAGCAACGTTGAAGGAGGTAACACCAACCAGCCTGGCTTGCTGCAGCAGTGTCGCTCCGCCCACAGTCCGACCTTCTCTGGTCAGTACTGCCAGGTCTTCCTCCGGCAGGTAACCCAGGACAAACTGCACGTACAAAGACCTCGAAAATTGTTTGTAACAGGATGGGTTGACAAGAAAGTTGTTTTTTTTTTTTAAAACCTCCACAGGGAACAGTGCAGTACTTTGTGGGTATTTGTGTTCCTGACTCCTGCGGGGAGGAGGAGGTGCAGACGCTGGTGCAGTACGGTCAGTCCCTCGAGAGTCTCGTCGCCGTCCGCCGTCGGTTCGCCTCGGTTTTACGCGGCGTCGGTCCACTTTTAACCTGCTTCACCTTGCCAACAGACAGATTTCAGTTGGGCCACACGTCCCTCATCCCTCCTTTGCCTCCCATCCTGGTCAATCAGTCCACTCAGGAGATCATCATGACCCATTGTTTGTCCAACACCATTTCCCCTGATGCATCTGACGTCACGTGCTTGTAAGTTGATGATCGGTCTTTTGTTTTTTTGTTTTAAACCTTTTTTTCTACCTCATCTGCATACGGACTCGCAACTGCAGCTCATTCTGCGATCAGCCATAACATTATGACCACCTGCCTAATACTGTGTAGGTGCCCCTTTTACCGCTAAAACAGCCCTAATCCATCGAGGACTGGACTCCACCAGACCTCTGAAGGTGTGCTGTGGTATCTGGCACCAAGATGTTGGCAGCTGATCCTTTAAGTCCTGTTGTGAGGTGGACCCTCCATGTATTGGACTTGTTTGTCCAGCGCATCTCACAGATGCTGGATTGGATTGAGATCTGGAGAACCTGGAGGCCGAGTCAACACCTTGAACTGGTTGTTGCGTTCCTCAAAACATTCCTGAAGCATTGTTGCTCTGTGGCAGGGAGCATTATCCTGCTGAAAGAGGCCACTGCCATCAGGGAATACCGTTTCCATGAGAGGGGGGCAACAATGGTCTGCAACAAAGGAACATCCACATGAATGGCAGGAGCCAAGGTTCCCCAGTGGAACATTGCCCAAACATTCCTGTCACACTACCTCCGCCGACTCGCCTTCTTCCCATAATGCATCCTGGTGCCAGGGAAGCGAAACACACTCAGCCATCCGGGATGTCAAAGAAAACCTGATTCATCAGACCAGGCCACCTTCTTCCGTTGCTCCGTGGTCCAGTTCTGATGCTCAGGTGTCCATTGTTGGTGCTTCCAGCAGTGGGCAGTGTTCTGACCCAGTCGTCTAGCCATCACAACACGGCCCTTGTCTTTGGGCTTGATCATCTTTCCTGCTTCTAATACATCAAGCTTGAGGGCAAAATGTTCACTTGCTGCCTTATATATCCCACCCGCTGACAGTTGCCACGGTAACCAGATAATCGGTGTTACTGACTTCACGTCAGTGGTCATAATGTTATGGCTGATCGGTGTGGATTACGACCTAAACCCGAGTGCTTCCCTCCTGCAAGGTTTGTGTGCTGCGTGATGGTGGCCGTCCCCCTCGCTGCTACGCTGCTCACCGCTATAATTAGGCGGCGGCGGCGGACCAGAGAGGTCGCTCCAGCCGGAGTCGAGTCCTCCTGTCTGAGCACTGGCCTCAACCTTTACGGGACCCTGAAGACCAACGGCTCCTCTAGTGGCGAAATAAACAGCAGCGCCATGGAGGAAAACAGTAAGCACTGAAATGCGCGTTGGTCTGTGAGTACATGCCTAAACACTGAATACAAATTGGGGCTCAACACACCAGTATGGCGATTTGTGCCGGTGCCGCAACACTATTTCTAGCTTTCCTAATGAGGATCATTGCCATTTGTTAGTTTGCTAGCAGGCTAATGTGCAAGTGGAGGATTTAATGAAGCGTGGTGGAGCCACGAGCCAATGAAGAACCCTTTGTTTTTTTTCGCTTTCTTTTTCATTATAAGGGCCTTTTTTTAATTCATTTCTCAGGGAATAAATTACTCAAACACATTGCTAACTGTTCGGGAAATAGAGTACTTCCACGGCTCCGATTTATTGGCCCTTGAGGAGGTCTGGATTGTGTTTACACCCCCTTCACTGCGCCATGTCCTTCGCAGGCAGCGCCAGGCCCGGATCGCTGTGTTTCCCTGGCAGCTGCGTGTCCCAGTGCCTGCGGGCGTTCTCTCTGCAGACGACCGTCCAGGGCGTCCTCAGCACCTCCTCCCCCGTCCCGGAAGGCGGCTACTCCTCCCTGAATGGCATCCGCGTTCTCAGCCTGTTGTGGATCATATGCGGCCATTCGGCACAGTTCCCCGTCATAAACAACCTGGGTACGGCAGAAGCGAACCCGCCTAACGAGACTCGCCCAATAATCCGTGGTCTTTCAATCACACTGCGTTGTATCTTCTGTAGATAACTACAAAAAGTGGAAGAAAACAGTAGAGAGCAGCCCTCTGTATGTGTTTACCATCAGTGGACCTGTTTTCCTGGCTGTGGACACCTTCCTACTGCTGGGGTGAGCCTGGAACCGCGAGAAATGGGTTAAATCGGTGGATGATTGGGTTTCATGATCCTCCTTGTTAGCATTAGCCGTAGTTTAGGTTATAAGTTGCCAGTTCTTGTGGTTCCTGAAACAGAGTCGCTTGCCTCTGTTGCAGCGGCCTGCTCAGTGCCAGGTCTCTGCTGGGCTCCATCCACAGAGCTGAAGACAAACTGAGTCCGGGTCTGGTGGCCAGCTACCTCTTCAGGAGGATTAAAAGGTGTGAGTGCGTGCGGGCGTAAGGATTCAGAACGTGAAGCTGTGATCATCAGCTGACATCCTCATGTTAACTGTGTCTGCTTCCAGGATTCAGCCTCTGCATCTGTTCATTATGTGTCTGACCATTGGCCTCATCTCGCTGGTCCAATGGGGACCCTACTGGTTCCCGTTTATAGACACGCTGATGGACTGCAAGACATACTGGTGGGCTAACGTCCTCCTGATAAGCAATCTCCTCCCAGTCCACGAGATAGTAAGTCCAAGCCAGCGACTCAGACCCGCGTGCGTTTGCGCCGATCCTATTCTGAGGTCTTCATTTGCACACGTCTCCCCCAGTGTGTCCCCTGGACGTGGTACCTCTCCCTGGACTTCCAGTGTTATGCCACCACTCCTCTGCTCATCTACCTTTACAGACTGTACGTCCGCATCCTTTTACACGGCTCTAAAATGCAGCAGAAGTCTTGAGTTTTTCTGCCAAGTCGTGGCCTTGGTTTGCATGTCTTACCAAATCCGACCGTCTCCTCTTAACCAGGAACAAAAGTGCGTTTGCAGTTGTGGCAGGAGGCCTCCTGCTGATGACCACTGTGGCTGGTTCGGTCATAACTGCCCTCCTGCAGCTGCCAGTCTTCCAGCCGTCTACCATGTAAGACTGGGTGATTGTGATCTGGTATGAATGCAAAGAGCTTAGGAGCCAAATATGCTTGGAGGTCATGTAATAGGTCATTTTGCATCTCGGAAAAACAACCAGTTTACCGTAAAAGAGATCATGCTAACCAACTCCTAGAAGGTAGCGCACACACCTAAGCCAGGGGCCAGTGTTATCTGAGTAAAATCCTCAGACATGCCCCCAAAAATTCCATCTTCCTCAATCCGACCCCGCAGAACTGGAAAACAGATAGTAGATTTTGGAGTAGCCCTGCTGACACAAAGGTACACGGACAGCACAGACATGGTGCGGAAGTACATAAATGCAGTTTTATGCTGGAGATTGACTGGACAAGCCCCCAAACCTCGATGGCCTCCTCATTTGCAACACACCAAAGTCAGTAAAAAATGGTCCGGCAGTTTTTGCGCACGTTAACAAACAAGCATCCCCTTCCCTGATACTCCAGCAATTTTGAATATCTAATTTGCTCTCCAGGACGTCTGAGAACTACGTCCTGTATTACTACGTGAAACCCTACACCAGATACGGGCCGTTTTTGATAGGGATCGTGACCGGGATACACCTGGCAACAAAGAAGGACCAGCTCCTGAAGCAAAAGGTGAGAACACCGGGACTTCTGTGGTGTCATCAAAGCAAACCGGCAGACCGAAGCCGCTAATCCAGTCTCGTTGCGGCTGCAGTGGCAGGCAGCGCTCGGCTGGTTGTGCTGCCTGTCGCTCATGGCTCTGCTGGTGGGACTGGCCTACGTCCTCAGGGAGACCCCGGCCTATCCGTCCGCGCCGCACGCTCTCTACCAGGGACTCCACCGACCCCTCTGGGCTCTGGCTATCACCTGGATCATACTGGCCTGCGAGGAGGGCTACGGAGGTAAACCAAGAGCGGGGAGGGAAAGCACAGTATGTATTTTTTTGGGGAAAAGGTGTCGTATCTGTTAGCCCTAAGAGCCCCATAGGCGCGACGGGCATACAAACGCACCTTCTTCGATGCTCGTTCACAGCGCCGTTGTTTGGCGCACATCAAATGAAAGGTGGCGCCCTCACCTTTCCGAATATGCTAGCTGCTTGTCTGCGCGACAGAGTGTCTGCGAGCGATGTCATTTTAAACTGATGGATTGTGGCGACGGAAATACAGGCGCACATAGGACATTTTAGTCGAACTTTTCAGCCTAAGCAGTACCCAACACATGTCCAGCATATATTCTAGTAGAACAGCTTGGGTTTGTTGTTTGGCTCAACAAATACGGTTACAAACGCAAAATATCCTGTTTAGTGACATGTGAGCAACAGCTTCCTCTGCGTCTGCTTCATTCTTCAGGCGTCATCAAGGGCCTCCTGTCTTTGGGGGTCTGGGTTCCTCTGGCCAACATCAGCTTCGCCTGCTACCTGGCGCATCCCGTCTTCATCATCCTCTACATCGGCCTGCAGGAGACCCCCATCCACTACACGGACATCAACTTCGTGAGTTCCCTGCAGGGCCGATGCCGTTTGCGCCACCTAACTGCTGCATCCAATCACGCGTCCGCCGTCCTCCCCAGATGTACCTGTTCCTGGGCCACCTGCTGCTCACACTGGTGGTGAGCTACGTGCTGACCGTGCTGGTGGAGAAGCCTTACCTCCTCCTGAAATGGAACCGCGCGTAGGAGCGACCCATCAGGCCGCTGTGGCACAGCTCCCAACTTTGTGCATCGGGAGCTCCGCCACTCGTATCGTCCATCCTACAAATAAAACCGTTTGTTTACACCAGTTTCACCGTTTTATGTGCCAACCGCTGTTTTTTTTTTTCTTCAACACTTTACAGGACAGAACCCAGCAGGTCAGATTATTTTTAGAGTGATAACGGTGCCAATATTGGCTTTTTTGTAAACAAAAAACAAAACCCTGTCTGCTAGAGAAAGTACGTACATAGTTTCTCACAGGTTTTTCAGATTAATAGTTGAGTAAATATAGTCCTACAGGCAATATATATATATATAGTCAAAGCTTCCTTTTATCCTCACCATGTGATTTAAATGAATGTTCCATCTCATATAAGTGATTCATTTTGATGTGTCCTGCTGCCTGAGGACTCTTGTGCCTGACTATCTTGTGACAAACCCAATCGTATCTTATTTCCCTGCCATCAATCTGCCCCCCGTCCCCCCCAACACATTTAACATTTCGGACGGGACAAATAGCTTGGCCCGTGTTTTCACGGCATTTTCCATGACGGCGAGTCACAATTTCACCGGCGACGCCGCACTCCGCCGGTGGGATCACGACGGTGGTTTTCGGTTTCTCGTGACGCAGAAACGCTGGGGCACGCCCGAGCTATGCGGCACGCGCGCGCGCGCGCGGAACGCACTTTACGTCGCATGAAGTCGAGTTGTGCGAGCAAACGCGACTGTTTGCTTTCTGCCACCTGAGGCATGAGGGGATATTCAGACCGAGATGCTGGCACTGTTAAGGACTGTGAGGGAGGCAGCGCAAAATATATTCAAAAGGGCATCAAAAGACAAAGGTGGGTTAATGATTAGGTGTAAGGGTAGAAGCTCGAGAATATATGATACATGTAGCTGACCCCCCTGATGTCCCACAAGCTTAAATGCAACCAGGGATCCTCTGGTAGGTCACTTCTGGCCATCCCCTGGTCAAACCGAGAAACTAAGCTAAGCTGACACACTGTTTAGGTTTAAGTCACCTCTAAAAACTCGCAATTTTAGACGAGTTTTTTTGTATACTAGCTTTCAGTTGATTTTGTGGTTTGCTTGATTGATTTTAGCGTTTGTTTCGTTATCATCTGTATCGCTCTATTACACTGTATTTTCGCTTGAGGTGCAATGTTACTTGTGTTGAAACCCGCTAAATAAAATGTTGATATACCAGAGTGCTGGAAAAGAAAAAAAAAAAGGGAGCTGCTGAGAATGTCCTTTACTTTATATAATGTTAGATTTCTTATTTCATTTATTTCAAGTTTAACATACCATTTTAACATATCATTAAAAACATCATTACGATTATATTTTCCTTGAGCTGGAGGTACGATGTCATCGAATGATCTCATCTTTGTGTGGGGAAAAAAAAGAGGGACAAAACTAACACCAGTCCAACCGACAGCACCTATTTTGCTGCCCAGTGACAAAAACTGATGAAGAGCAATTTTTCTGATTATTTTCGGGATGCTTTTCAATTTCCAGGGTTTTGCAGTGTGTCAGTGAGAGGTGGGAAGATGCAAAGTGTTGAAGTGTTGAATAGGTTTCATGTTGTGCTGCGATTTGCGTGGATATACCTAATCTAGCCAAACGGTTCCGCTGATATCTAACATTTGACTCATTTTACATTATGAAGAAATCCGACCCCCCACTTCTATTCATTTTACCCCAAAAATCCACATTTGTCATCATTCACGCTGATTTTTAATGAAGAGTATGCAGATGACACACTTTACTCAGCTTCCTGAGTGATAGACGTACATGGTCCATTTTATTTTCAATGTACAAAAAAAAAAAAATGCAAATTGAGATTTATGAATATCCAGAAAATTCATCTTGTTCAAGGAATACAAATAATTTAATTCACGGGACTTTCACTGCTAGCTGGACTATAATGCTACAGCTCAGGATTCTACCAGTAACTCCGAATCTGGTTTACACTTTGGCATATTAAGGCCGCGTTCCATATTTCCGGAGCATCACCCTTTGACCGGCACTCTCGCGCTCCCACGCCAGCAAAAACATGGCCGTGACGTGCGCCTCTCACATGTGCGCCGCCGCTCGCCTCCAGCTCAGGGAAGGCAGGGGCTGAGGAGGCAGACTGAGCAACAACACGGTGTAAAAATAAGCCACGCTTAGGTAAGGCGACACCTCGCCCGCTGGCCTTCTCGCTCCGTGACTACATGAGTCCGCGGGGCCGCATCCAAGCCAAAACCCCACAACAACATACTCAAGATGGCGTAACATCTTTGAGGGCGCCAGGGGATTCAAACGTTTATGGGGAAGAATGAACTTTTTTTTTTTTTATAGCTACAGCTGCGATGTCCATCGTCATCTGTGCTTTTTTTTTCCTTTTTTGTGCATTTTCTGGGTTGCTGTGAATATTCCGCATCGCGTTACCTGCCATTTTACAGCGCACGATCGCACACACACACACACACACACGCTTCAACGGCTTCATAACAACGTGTCTCACTTTATTTTAATCTTGTTCACAAGCTGCATCGATTTCAGTGGTGAAGTCACAGAAAGTAATGGAAGAGGTTTAACTGGACTTATTTTTCCAGTCTTTTTTCGGTGCAGTAGAATGCGTGGAAAAATAGCAGGTAATAAGTCCCGCATGCTTGAACTCACGGTCCAATAATATTCCCTCTGTTGCTCAGTAGATGGTTTTTTTTTTTTTTTTTTTTACAAGGCACCGCCGGAGCAGGTGTGCGAACGGCGTTACGTAATGACAAGGAGCATCAAAAGGATGTTACATCATTTTAACGGCGCGCGTTGTCATCTGTTTATTGCGCAAGGGTGCTCAAAATCATGAAATTGAAGCGCTCATGTGGAGGGTGTGTGTGTGTGTGTGTGTGTGTGTGTGTGTGTGTGTGTGTGTGTGTGGGCGGTGTGTACCCATTCACAAAACCCATTATCTTGCGCACAGGTGCCCACACATAAACAATAGTGACTTTGCCACGTTGCCCTGACAAAGTAGTTCAAGGGCCGTCGTGTTCACGGGAAGTTTAAAAAAAAGAAAAGAAAAAAAACAGCCATAAAACTATTTTCTGCCGCCAGTTTTGCGACATCGCTGTTTCATTTGAGGCTATTTAAGGGTCTCGTTAAACCGCTGTTTACAACGTGCTGATTTTAAAGCAGCAGCAGTATCGGCTCCTCTCACCTGTCACAGGAACAATCATGTAAGAGGCATTAACGGCTCTTCAGTTATAAAACCCCCTCCTTAACTGTGATTATGAAACGAGTTGGTGGGCGGGCGGGGGGGGTGGTTTAACGGGGATCTACCCGCGATTTTTCTGTGTGGATTTTTTTTTTATCAAGCGCTATGTGATATTTTTCGGCGAGCAGCAACACCAGAGTACACGTTCTGACGGTGGGGCGTTGAGGCTGATGAGAATAGTATGGATGTTGTTTAAAAAAATAAATAAAAAGGCACAGAATTTGACAAATGTTTGACCTAATAAAGGTGAAAGAGGACGACTTTTTAGTGTTTTTGACGCAACACAAAAGCTTGCACCTCCTCCTCTCACCAGCGGCCGAAAGCCAGCGAGCGTTTCTCCGCTCTATATTCTTAAGTCCTTAAATTGAAGACATTAGTCAAAAACAAAATAATAGATAAAATAATAAATAACAATAAAATAATAATAATATAAATGAAAATTCCCCAAAAAGACAGAATGTGGAAGTCTTTGCAGATGAGCCTCACACTTCCAGTAGGTCAAACGTGATCATGTAGAGAAATTAATTTTTGAGAATGAGCTCAATCTGCCTTAAACGGATCGCCATGGCAACCCATCCGGAGGTAACAATGCGCGCATGAATAATGCAGGAGGTTTTTTTTTTTGGTTTTTTTTGGGATATTCCAGTCAACCCACAGATGGAATCCCGACAGTGTTGCTGAAGGAGAAGTCGGGGTAACTCCTAGATGGTATATAATTAACCAAACGAAAATAAAGTATTGAATTAAAAGAAAAAGGGCCTTTACAATTCACCCATTCGAACTTCGTCTAACGCTGGCCTGCCCATTGATTCACCCTCACCATCATAATCGTCTCAAACCTTTCAATGGTGCCTCAGTCCAAGAGCGATTCACGCGGCGCCCGATTCTCCCCCGTTTTTATTTTTGTCCCGCCCGTTCCAGCCGTCGGCATCAAGTGACGTCCATAATTCAGGCTTTCGCCATAACCATGCGAACTACGGCGCCTCTGATTGTCACAAAAAGAAACAAAAACAAAAAAAGCAATGGTTGAAAAGCTGGGAAGCTCTGCGATAGGATCGGTCGCTTAAAGGCGAGTTTCAAGTTTCGCAATTTTCACAAAATGTAAAAGATTTCAAACAAGCTTCAATAACTGCATGAAATATTTTTTTTTAGCAAAGTTTTTAAAGACAATGATCCTCTCAGTTTGTGCTTAACAAGTTCTGCCGCTGGCAACAGCAGTAAAAGGAAAGAAAAAAAAAAAAAAACCTCATTCCAATTAATCAAGTTGCAAATAAAAAAAAAAAACTGCCAATGCGGTTCGGGGCGAAGGTGAATGTCGGCGCCCGCAAAGGAGGTCGTCATAATGAATATGGATATTGGGAGTGAAATGTTCACGATCGGCGCATGCCACCGGTATCAGGTGACCGACTTTGTAGTTGTGGGGGGACAACAGCCAAAAATAGACTCACACCCCGAGACCGCCCGCCTCTGCCTGCGCTCATTCTGAAGTCCCTCATCATAGGTCCTCAACAACACGGCTATGAGAAGGGTATGTACCAGGCGCACGGCTGGAAATCCCCCCCCTCAGGGGATCCGCTGCTGCCCGCAATCGTTTTATTATGTGTTTTGGCATGTTTGCACAGTTGTTTTAGGTCTGCCTTTTTTCTTTTTTTTTTCTGGGGGAGCGGCAACAGCAAAAATGCTGTGGGCTCACACCGCATCCTGTGCCCCCCCCCACCCCGCCAACCCCAATGCGCTTGCCAGGGTTCGCTGAATCGGCCGTGCGATTCACACACCCTTCATCGATAATCAGTATTCATCCCTCAAGAGTGACTCTTGAGCATGTGGCCGCTGGGCGCGGGGAGACCTTTTTCCGGGTCTTCTCTCCGGTCCTATGGGGGCGCTCTTGGACGGGAACGCGGGATAATTCTTGAAAGCCGCGCTCGGTCACCCGTCCTGGAAAGCGCACCTTTTCCGACAAAACATTCAAAGGTGCAGCAGTGGTAGCTCACATGAGGGAGCCTGTGTGTGTGTGTGTGTGTGTGTGTGCGCGCGTGTGTGCGCGCGTGACCCGGGACGTGAGCTATTTTGGCAGCGGCGCTCAGGATGAAATCGAATTACACTTTCTTGCTCTTTAATCAGGCGGGCGGCGCTGACACATTTATTGTTCTTGTAATGTCAGCGTGGATCGGGTCCCGTCCCCAAAAGCGCCGCCCAGCCGCGCCGACTTCAGCCGATTTCAGTTTGGACGTGTAAAAATAAAAAAAGAAGAAACCCTCCCGAGCAGGCCCACCGCGCGTGCGCGTCTAAATGCGGCGCCAGCGTGCAAAACAAACCCGATTGAATTAAACTGAGACCAACCTTTGGACGCCGTTTAGATGGCTCGGATGGTGTTAAGATGTTGCTAAGATGGTTCAGATCAACATAATTAAGCGATGTTAGGCGTCGGCTCCAAACAATGGCGCGCCGCGGCGCTTCAGACGCGTTTTTTTTTTTTTTTTCCCCCCTGCAGCGCTACGCAGGCGGGGGGCTGGGGCTCGTGTCCGGTGGTAAACATGTCGGGGCCCCCGCGGCCCGGCGGCGTGTCCTTCACCGCGGCAGGAATGCGACGAATGCGGGTCACGGGTGGGGGGGAGGGGGGGAAGATGTGCTGGTATTTTTCCAGTGTCTTTGCCGCCAGGTCTCCTCCGGCGCCGTGCGTGTTTGGAAGCGTGGCCCTTCAACACTTCGTATCAGGCCTCTATGCGGGCGCGCGCGCGCCGCCGAGCCGCCCGCGGCGGGCAACGAGCACATAATCATATCAGCTGTGGGGGTTATATTTTTTTTGTTTTTTTGTTACAGATGTTTCAAATCCCCCAAATAGTTGTTCCTGGTTGAGATATTGGAAAAATAAATTGAGGTTACCAACATTTTAAGATGGTTTTTTTAACAGCATATTTTTTGTGACCTGAGTAAATATTTACCTTATATATTTCCTGAAATATCATTTATTTGGAATACCCATACCGTCAAAATGCATCATTATGCAGCACAACGATGTCACGCAGGACCCACCGAAGATTGGTTTTTTTTGTAAATACACTGTTGCCCATAAAGATTGGAATAGTTTTGTTTTCGGACACCTTCCTGTTTTCATTCCTGTTCAGAAGATTTACACTTTAGCTGTCAAGAATAAATCACATTATCAGAATGAGAAGAGGTAAAATATATATATGTAATAGCTTTATGGGCAACAGTGTATGTGGAACCAGGATGGATGTGCGGATATTTTTTTTAACTGTTTTCAAGAGTGCTCGGGTATAATGTAATACCTTAATTTAGAATAATTTGAAGTGCAGTTGATTAATTACAAATTCTTCATAACTGGATATCCTACTTTCATCCGCAAATGAAAGCTGATAGAGGAAATCCCATCTGAGCTGAAATTGTGAACAGTGGGAAAACATCGAATGTATCAATTGCATTTGATTTTTCCTAGAATATTAGAGAGATTTTTTTTAACAATTCTGACGAATAATGCATCTAACCACAGCTTGGGGCTTGTGAACTGAATATACTGTTATCTCGCACATACTTGTTAAATCCAGACAGGATTTTTTTAAAAAGGATTTAAAAAAAAAAAAATTCACACAACAAAACCCAAAAACGTCTATTATAATCATGAAAGATATATATTACTGCAACACAGGTAATGCATAGGTTAATACCTCTAAATGCACCCTAACCCCAGTAACCCTTAGTGCAGCTCAGATAGCGCCACACACCAGGCGGGTTTTATCAGATGCAAAGTAACCAAACGGGAAAGTTTCCTGTTGATAAGTCGGGTCAAGAGTCTTTTAAAAGCTTCAGAAATAGATGCCACCCTCCAGCTTGAGGGCGGCAGCTCTCGCAGCGGAGACGGACGTGTCACACAAAAGCCACAGCTAGAGGGAGATAGCAGGCCGCCCTTCAAACGCCGCGGACGCACCCGGCCCGATCGGACGCCATGCAGTTGTCTTGAGTTTTTCTGGGTTTCGCGCGCGTTATCATGAGATGCTATTTCAGGCGTTGGTTTGCGAGGCACTGATAAACTTCAGGGAACTGCTACACCTCAAAGGGTCGGGGGGATGGGGTAAAGCCGAGCGCGGCACCCAGGATCTTTGCGCCGTTCCTCTAAACCTCGGCCTGACGTTGCTATCCTCCCGCCGCAGGTTCCCCCGAGCTGCACGCCGGCGACTCCTGATGGATCTGACGCTTCTCCGAGCGCGGCCTCTCGCGGGGAGCCGGGCCGAGGAGTTGGACGCCCTCGCTCTTCTGCAAAGTCCCGCGGGAGGGACGCCGTCGGCGTTCGAGCCGGGAACGGTAATCGCGTCGGCCCGCTCGGACGCCGCCGATAAACCCCCTGAGCCCCCGTCAGGCACTTCCAAATACCCGACTCGGGGGGCAAACGCCGAATCTCAACGTGCGAAGCCTTCGTCATCCAGCTCTAACATGCCAGAGTGCGTCTCGTGTGGCTCAAGAGATGATGATCTCAGGGTTCATGAATGTTTCGAGTGGTCAGAATCCATATTACCTCTTTCGCCTCGCGCGCTGCGGGGCCTTATTTCACCCCCTGCTGAGATTTACGCGGAGCACGAGTCTACCCTCGCGCAAGGCACCAACACTAAACCTCAACCTTTTGGGTCCACGCTGTCCACCTTAGAGAGACTGACGGAGTCATCTGTCGACGGGCCTCTCGTTAGCCTCAGCGCCGAACCCGGTCAAACCGCCCGTCCGCTGAGGTCGTTATCGCATCGCTCGGATAGTTTGGAGAGCGACACGGCGTTGCCGCCGATGTCAGACCTTTATATATTTGAAAGTGAGACACAGGACTTCATCCTCAGCCCGGCACCAGATCCCAGGGAGATTAAGAGTCCCGAACGCCCGTCATCGTCGCAAACGGCCGGGAAAGATGCGGCGCATGACGGCGGCACACGTGTCCTGACCGGTGAGTCAGCGGGGATGGTGGCGCGATGGCCTAAGCCGGAGACTGAGTCAGACCGGAGCGCGGGGCCACCTGCTGTGGACGGCGGTGAATCAGGCCCGGTGTCGGTAAATGACGCGAGACGAGCGGAGGCGGATTTGACCTCGCGGCCGCGGCGCGCCGACAGCCCCGCCGAGCTGTGGCTTGACGCGCGCACGTGTCTGGCAGGTGAGGACGCAGATAATAGGAATGCGCCGGGCAGGACAGGTTGTTCTGTGACGCCAGATGGACCCTCAAGCACCGGTGACATAAATTTCCCCCCTGAAGAGACACAAGTGTCAGATTACCCCCCTGAAGGAGGCGACGGGATTGGCTGGTCCTGTGCTGACTCTATAGGATGGGGGCCACCGGTAGAGAGGTGGTCGTCGGTGGACAGCTGGGCGAGCGCTCTCTCAGACTGGACTTCGATCATCAGCTCTCCACCAGAGGACTTCACAGCCGCCTTCACTGAGATAGGAGCGGAGATAGATGCTCTGACGCAAGCGCTTGCCGAGGTCAACACAGGCACGCCTACGGGGACGTCCACGGCAGGGAAGCGCGAGGAGCCAGCGGAGCCGACACAATCGCAGCCACCCATGGGCGTCCAGGACCAGCCCCTGGTGGCGCAGAACATCCCGGAGACCTTGCTCCTCTCCGGGCAGAGTTGTCTCTCTTTCCGCCTTGAAGAGGCAGGACCGGAGCTGAGAGGCGAAGATGATTCCCAAAGTGTTGAATCCCTGCGTGATTCTACAGCCATCCCACCGGAGGAGAAGGAGCCAGAGGAAATCCACCGCAGTCAGGCTGAGGACCCTCCGTGCCCCTCACGGCAGCCCTCGTCCACGTCAGGTGGCGGGACGGCTGCTCTGATTCCGGGTTCTACCTCCTCTGCTGATGCGGACCCGTCGCACTTCGGCCCATCTGACGAGTCTCTAGACGGAGCCCTTTTCATCAGCCACGAAGACGATGAAATCGTCCTGAAAATAATCGAGGACGCCGACCTGGTGGGAGAAAACGCATCTAAACAGCTTCCAGCTGAACAGGTAAGACGTTTGTATTGTAAAGTGGAAATTTGTGTTCCGTTTTTTTTTGCTTGACGTGAGACATCTGGGACAAATTTGGGGACCTGATGACCAGATTTTTTTTTTTTTTTCATTCACACACACACACACAAACACTCTCGCATAACACACATCACTCGAGTGAGCAGTGGAAAGATAATAACAGCGATCACCTTCAACATCAGCCAGGCCGGCCAATAAACGAATCAGTCATGTGCCTTGGCACGAGCGCCGGGAGACATTCTCGCGCCTCCTGCCTTTGTCGGCGTTGTCATGCCTACAGTATTGATACCTCTGATGCTGAACCCCGCGTGTGCCACCACGCATGAGGACTCGCGAGTATTGTCACCTTGCTTTGGAGCCGAGCCACTCGTTTTGCTCCCCAAGGTCTTTCACCTAAGTCCCTCGGCCTCG
>CAAKHG010037695.1:0-17807 GCA_901007715.1 Dactylopterus volitans
GGTGTGTGTGTGTGTGTGTGTGTGTGTGTGTGTGTGTGTGTGTGTGTGTGTGTGTGTGTGTGTGTGTGTGTGTGTGTGTGTGTGTGTGTGTGCAAAACTTGGGAGTGGACTAATACACTGTAAATATTTATTTAATTAATCTGTCTGAGCCCTGGACTACCAGAGGTTCACGTAGCAACCGCGTAAACGATTCAACCAAAACTCCCATTATCTTAAGGTTATATATTATTAAGACATCTTGTGATTCGTTTTACAAGTTGTCATGTAGGTCTTACCCCACAGTAGACGTCCCCGTTGAATATTTGAGGGGGCAGCGCAGTTGGGTCCCCTGCCTTCTCCCTCATTAGAACCTTGTCTGCAGGATTCTGAGAAATGTCCACACACTCGTAGGGGATTTTCTTGGAGCTCAGGATAGAGAAGAGTCTTTCCTGATTTTTCCTCAACTGGAGATGAAAGAATTGCACCAGACGATAGCACAGATGATTGAGCAGTTTGTTTACAGACATCAAAACTGTACACACACTTTTCAGTGTTATTTAGATATTAATGTATGAACTATTTGCCAACAGGAAATGAAAACAAGCATACTGTACCTCAAGGGAACCGGACACGCTGGTGAAATACACTGTGATTGGCATATCTGCTGTCTTGACAATAGAACCCTAGTCTAGATTTACATTCGTTTTTTTTTTAAATGTGCAGTGAGAAGCAGAGAGACGGAGAATGTGTCAGTATCCGAACTGTGTCGGGGGGGTAACCTGAAGCAGCAGACAGAGTGAGCAGGTTTGGACACGACTTACCTGCTTGCAAGGCCACACCCACATGCCTGACTGCCACGCCGAAGCCTGTTTGCCCCGACTGTGACAGCTCATAACCAGTCTCTCACACGCACACATACACACACACACACTACTATCTGTGTAGAGAGAGATCAAGCACAACATTATGACTGCAATAAATGATCCAGTCAGCAGGACTTTTATGTTGATTTTTTTTTAATTGAACGTGTTTGAGAGAGGTGTTGTCAAATTTTAACAATAGTTATTGAGTTTGTGATGCTGTTGAACTGTCCTGGGTTGTGCTGAGAGGCATCAACAGCATTGCAAATAACAGCCCCAATAAAAATCAGCTTCAATAAAAATTCAAAACTTGTTTGTTGTAAGGCTGTTGCGTTATATTATCTGGCAATCATAATGTTATGCTCAATCCTTATGTGTATATGTACACTAAATATACACTAATATGTGTATATGTACACTATATATATATGTATGTATGTATGTATACACTGATCAGCAACAACATTCTGACCACAGGTGACGAGTGAAGTGAATAACACTGATTATTTGGTTATCATGGCATCTGTCAGTGGATGGGATATATCAGGCAGCAAGTGAGTATTTTGTCCTCTAAGTTGATATGTTAGAGGCAGTTAAAGTAGGTAAGAGTAAAGATTTGAGTAATTTTGACGAGGACCACAGATGAAGAAGGTGACCTGGTCTGATGAAGCATATCTTCTTTTACACCACATGGATGGCCAGGTGCGGCGCTTACCTGGGGAACACGTGCCACCAGGATGCACTATGAGAAGCAGCCAAGCCGGTGAGGCAGTGCAATGCTTTGGGTAATGTTGCGCTAGGAAACCTTGGTTCCTGTCATTCCTGTGGATGTTAATTTGGCACGAATCATCTACCTAAGCATTGTCGCAGACCAGCAATACCCTTTCCTGGAAACGATATTCCCTGATGGCAGTGGCTTCTTCCAGGTCGTAATACTTCCTGCCACAAAGCAACAATGGTTCAAGATTGGTTTGAGGGACACAACAACCTGTTCAAGGTCCTGACTTGACCTCCAAATCCCCAGATCTCGGTCCAATTGAGCATCTGTGGGATGTGCAGGACACACAAGCCTGATCCACGGAGGCCCCACCTCGCAGCTTACAGGACCTAAAGGATCTGCTGCTACCATCTTGGTGCCAGATACCACAGCACACCTTCAGAGGTCGAGTGGAGTCCAGGCCTCAATAGGTCACTGCTGTTTTGGCAGCAAAAAGGGGACCTACACAATACTAGGCGGCTGGTCATAACATTATGCTGATTGGTTTATAGATTTACATGTGACATTGTGTGGGGAAAAAAATGATCAAAAACTTGTGCCAAGTGAAAAGATACGTTGTAAGAAATACAAATTTATTGATCAGCGTTCAGCACTTAAACTGAAAACAATTAAGCGACATAAGAACAATGTACATGGCAAAGCCAACGTGCTATTTGTGATTAATATGCTCATACATACGAGTGAACCGAGTAGATTAACCGTTTGATTGGCAGAACCCTCTTGAACAACCAAAATTCACCACACATAACTTCAACATGTAAAACAAAACCAAGTACGAAAATAAGCAAACTTATACAAGAGAAAAATTTTGTACCTGTTTACACAAACACCAAACAACGTCAATTATTTCAAATTGCAGTTCAGTTTATTCATTTTGCAAATCTGATTATCTCAGTAGTTTAAAGCTGAGTACCATAGCATTTATTTGAGGAAATGTGAATGTCTTTAGTTTGTCTAAATTATTCGTTTTCCTTAAAAGAGGCATAAAAACACATCTGGTATTTTCTACCATAAAGAGCAACGTAATACCAGCTCAATTTCTGATTTATGCTGAGCACTCACCATGTTGCGGCGATGTAGAGGTGCACTTCAGCGTGCTTCTTTCGGGTCACAGGAGATTCAACTAGAGAGACTGTTGTTAAGCCCGGTGTTTGTTACTTTACATATTTTGTGATGTCACACAACATAAGAAACTCCTCAGGTCATTTTGACTCCACAAGTGGTTCCAGCTCGTAGCACACTCTCCCGGCAAGGTCTTCGGGGACGCTCTCAACAGAGTTGTCGCCATCAGCATAAGCATCGGCATCAGCTATTTTCTCCTGCATGACGCGGCTTGGTCCTTGCTCATTCACTTGGGTATTGCGATCTCTGAGGGAGAGAAAAGGAAGATGGCAAAACCAATCACCAGGATGCTTTTAAGTTGTTGTTTTTGTTTTGCTTTTTTATTTCAATTGCAATATGCACGTGTGTCAGCAAATAGCAACAGCAATGTTCTCCTTTTTCCCTACCCGCCATCAAGAGCTCCATTGCCTCTGTCCTCTGTATCCCGCTTTATTGCTCCTCCAAACCGATTACTAAACTGAACAGTGGTGCCTGAAAAGGTGAGCATAGCATCATTATGGTAATTGGAGCTGAATCATTTTAAGCTCTTTAAAACTAGAAATCTGGTGCAAGGAAATAAGCTGCATAACATCACTTTTTTTCCCCCAACTGATACCAGGCCGTTTCAAACAAGTGACTATAGCGCAGAGTGAAAAATAAAACACAATATATCTCTCGTAAAGCAACTAATGTTGGTCGTCCGATCAGTCACAACAATAATCAGATTGAGGAAAAGACATTTAGGGCCTCTAGCAATAAATATAGATGAAATCCAAAGGGATGTTTGATTGTTACACTGGCATTAAGTTGAGCAAAAGCATAAGTAAACATTTATCTTTTTTCATATCCCTCAAACACATAGCAACATTTAATATATATATATATTTAGATTGCTTCATGTATATTCAATATTCCAATATTCTCTCTTCTTTGAGCTCTTTTTTGGCCTCCGCGAGCCACCTCAACATCACCCATTGGTTTGCAGACTACAGTTTTGAAGCACTAAGTTTGACACTTTGCTGTCAAAGTGTGGAAGTCTGCTACTTGCCAGCATTCCGCCATCTTCTTCTCCAGACCAGATAACCAATAACCAGCAGGACTAGCAGAACCACAAGCCCGCTCACAATTCCTGGGACCACTGAAGAGGATAAGGGTGCTGTGCAGATTTGAAGATGGTGTAAGTTTAGTGAACAAAGAAGGGCATCTCTTGAAAGAAAAATTCAAATGAAATGTCTTGGGACGATAAGGTCTTACCAACAACAGTGACTTGAAGTGACTTGGAGGGAACCGAGCAAAAAGACATTGAGGAAATGTTAACACCGTAGACACAAGTGTACTCTCCTTGCTGCTCATGTTCTATTGTAGGGAATTCAAAGTATGCCAGATAGAAAATCGTGTGGCCAAAGGCTTCCTTAGGTTCCGTGACGTTCTTGTTGGACTTAATCAGATAGAAGTGGCCATTGCCATATCTGGAATGAATAGAGCACGTGACAGAGAAGCTGCTGCCCTCGGTGACTGATATTTTGTCGGGGGTGTAGAGGACCATTGCATGAGGAGACGTCAGAGAGATGCTGGGCTTCTCCAAGTTCACTGCAAAACAGAGATACAAGCCACGTACAAACTTTTACAGATCGAAAAGCTCGGCAATCTTGCGCTATCAAATTGTCAGAGATTCTCTCTAGGCACAGCATTTTTATATAAAACTGGAATCCTCCACTTATTATTTACATTTATTCGCATATTTAAAAAAAAAATTAGGGGCTTGTGTGGGTTGTTTTTAGAAGAAAGTTCAGTTTTGTCAACTTTGACAACAGGAGCTCATCTCATGAATTCAGGGCTTCAAGTGGCAAGCGAATCGTTGGTAACGTCAGCGGAGGAGGATTTAGCAACTGGTTGGAAATGTGTTCAATCAGACAAAGCACAAAAAAATATTAACCTGTGACAGAGAGGTCAGCCATATCTCCTTGAGGGTAGTTGATGGCGTGACTTGGTAGTTTCTTTTGATATTCACAGAAGTATGACCCCCTTTGGGGGAAGTCGACTTTAGGGAATGTAAAGGTCACCGCTTCATTTTCAGAATATTTTTCCATTTTGAATGATCCTTGGCTCTTTTTCAGGACGAATGTCCCACCCAGGTGCTCCGTTGCTACAGTGCAGGTGATTTCAACCCTGTCACCCCAGTTCACCTGTGGACCTGGAGTCAGGGTGATTTGAGGCTTCTGTAGAGCACCTGAGACGGAAAATAGGTTTCAGTAAGACTGATCTTATCGTGAGAAACGATGATGTCGTAATTTCAAAACAAGCTTACCTAAACAAATAATGCCGGCGTCTTCACCGTGCCCACAGTTATTTTCGCCAAACGCAGGATGTGTACAGTGTGAAAGGGCGGACTCCTGGCCTGTACATTCCACATTATCCAGCCATATTGGACCAGTACCTCTTCCAAAGTGGGCATTTGTCGGAGCAGCAACCGCATGACCACAATTGAGCTGTCTGCATGCCACATCAGCATTAGCCATTTCCCATTCATCATCACACACAGTTCCCCACTGGCCTTTATAGAAAACCTCCACTCTGCCGGAACAGTCAGTTGAACCGCCGACCAGTCGAAGCTGTGCTGCATATGAAAATGAAAACTGAAGTGAGTGTGCAAGTAATGCTCATGTGTACAAAAACAGGGGCCATTATATTCATCCACTGTTCATTGATTGACAAGACAAAACTAATGTAATTAAAACAATAGATTCTTATTTTAAGCAGTTTTTACTTTTACTTCTACCAATTACCACTTTAGTGACTTGTTTAGAGAAAGTATCATTTACTCCCAAGGGACATGTAGAAACATTTTTCAGGATTTGGTCTAAATGGTCTGAGTATGTCAAACCAGTAAATTCGGGCGGGATATAAACCTAAATAAATGTAAAATGAAACCTTTTTTTTTAGATAGCGAGAATTTCAATTGTGCTATATATATGTGTACGTACATATGCAGATTAATGTAATATATGTTTTGATATAGGCATAGTAAACTCCCACATTTTTATTTAGTTTTATTGTTCTACTCTTCTGTTGTACATTAACTATAATGGAAATTGCAAAATTTGCTTTTTCAAATAAACAGAAAATCACACACACAAAAAAAAGACCTGAAAACAAATGAGGATGAAAAAATATGAGTGAATAGTTTAGATCTCAGGTCTAATACTACAACTGAACCTAAAAAAAGTACCATAAACGTATATATTAGTAATGTAACCTATTTCCAAATTTCAGATGCGGTATCCATCTTTGCTGATGTGCATTTTCATTGAAATGCACAAGACAATAGCAACAATGCATTTTTTTTTTTTTAGCCTCACATCACTTCAGACACACTGGGTGAGTTTGAATGAAATTTGAAGAAGACATGATGAGATGTTGTCTGGACATTTGCACAAGGGAATCTCGCACACCTAAGAGGCATTACCTGCACAGAGGACGCTGGCATCATGGTCATGCCCGCAGCTTGATGCTGTGAAACCACTGCCGGAGCACCGCTCCAGAGATGACGCATTGGAAAAACAGGAATTGCTCGCCTCCACTACCGTCCCGCTGCCACTACCGTAATGGGCACCACCCAGGTTTCTGACAGCCCGTCCACACTCCAGCAAGCTGCACACCACCTCAGCTTTTTCCAGGGTCCAGTCTGTGTCGCACACCGTTTGCCACAGCTCGCCATGACGGACCTCCACTCTGCCAGCACACTCATCATTATCACCAACCAACCGTAACGGCAAACCCCCTGTGAAGTCAAAAAAAGAAGATTATACAGTGGAGTGACAGAATTATACTGTATAGTTATATTGTAGGGTATAGTGTATAACTTTTAATTGAACCCAGTTATTATTGAAGGAAATATGGCATTTTTGCCTTGAAATAAGCAATGGAATCACTCTGATGCAACATTGATTTGTCATGGGAAGACAGGCAGCTCTGTCGTTCCGCTCCAGATGCCTGTTCTATGTAACATGAACTGAGCAGGCTTGATTTCCGAAGAGTTAGCCCGGAACGTCATGGAAAACTCAAAAATACACTTGTCACGGTCAGTGTAACTGCTATAAAGTCTTTTCACCTCATGTTGGAACGTGTTTTCTGTCTTTTCCAGCCTTGTGTCAAAATCATTTTTCCCACATTCGAAAAAATGATACAGTGGTGCTAGTTCTCTCTCCACCAACATTTCAAAGTAACTGAACACGCCAGCTTTCTGTAACAATCTGCAGAAGCCAATGCTCTTCTGCTGGGACTTACTCCTTACCCTAGTGTTTCTTCATCCCCTGTATATTTTGTTGCTATACAATTTATTTTTAGGAAAACTGAACAGGGTCATAGGGGCATTGAGGGAACTGAAACTTTAAATTGCAGTTGCACAAAACAAGTGTGGAAAATCAAGAGTGGAAAAGGCTGACAACAGACGCAGGCACGAGATGATACAAAGAAAAAGAAAGCAACAAGTGACAGCGACAAACAAAGAGTGTGTACACTGTATCAAAGTTTGCGCGTGTTCGCGTGTGTTTGCTCTTACCTGAGCAGACAACGCCAGCGAGGGAGGTGGTGTTGCAGGTTCTTTCCAGAAACGGTCCTTGTGAGCACTGAGCCAGTGTGGACTCTGATCCGATACACTCAATTCGCTCAATCCAGGTATGTCCTGAGCCGTGGCCGTACTCAGTCATTGTGCTGATCTGGAACGCCCTCCCACAGTCCAGCTGTTTGCACACCACTGTTGCATCATTCATGTCCCAGGTTTCGCCACACACATTCCCCCACTGGCCTTTGTCATAGAACTCCACTCTTCCATTACATCGATTGGGTCCATCAGTCAACTTCACGTTGCCTGAAAATGACAGTGGCACCTGAGTACACACTCATCCTTCACCACTCTCCCGCATATGTCAAAATCTCTGGCAGAAACTCATTTTTGCGGATACAGCGATATGACCTATGTTCTTGTCTTTACTTTTGGACATATTTTTGCTCAAAACCGCAGCTACCACAACAAAGAAAGTTTTTGTTTTCTGTCATGATAGTACATGTGACGCCAGTTTTGTCAGGGATGGAGGGGATGGCAGCTTTTCCATTGCATGGTATCAGCTGGACTCAATTACTTAACTCACTTTTAGTAATATTTTGTTTCACAAAATGGCGTGATTTTGTGGTCATTAATTCATTTAATCAGGTCGCACAAAATTCCATGCATTTTTTTTTAACCATTAGTTGACCAAGTTAACACAGTGAATCATTGATGATTAACAAGATAAAAAATATATATATACATAAAGGTGATTAGATGAGCCACCATGTTCACAGCCAGCTAATTTCAGAAAAGCCCTCAGAGCAAAGAGATGTAGCTTTAGGTACAGACCCACATTGGACTGAAATCAGTGGATTAACTTCATTAACTCACCCGGCTTTGTCACTTTGTGTGTGTTCCTATTAAATATTGACAGTATAGCACCTCACATGTTGACCGCGCATTTACGCATGTAAAAACACAAAATGTGTCCTTTTATAAAAACCAGCACGATTGCTACAGTATCGTTACCGCTCTTGTTTCAAAATTTCAAATTCAACTTTGGGGCTTACCCGAGCAAACAACAGATGCTTCTTCGATATGATCGCTGCTGGTCTTGATATATTCTCTCAGTGTGCACTGTGCGAGAGAATTCTCCCTGCCAGTGCAACTGATTTTATACCCTCTTTGATCGCCGCCTTGACCAAATGATCCAGATGTCTTCACGGGATCACCGCAGTCCATTTCCCTGCACACCACTCTAGCTTCATTTACTCCCCAGTTGGCATTATATGCCACTGCCCACTGGCCACCATGGTGGAATTCCACCCGGCCTGAGCATTGGTTGGACCCGTTTAACAGTCGAATGGTAGCTAAAAAGCAAAGGAGAGAGGCTCAGCAAATAGTCAACGTAGACAGAAATAACTGTATGGGAGATTATGATTGGTTTAAAGTTGTGCAAATGGGTACATTCAATATCACTTTTGATGACAATCATTTTCAAAGTCAGCCATCTGAATTCACACAGTGGCTGTAACGCTCAACGCTGAGTGGCAGCTGGGTCATAACTGGGAGAATGAACCGATGCGGCTACCTGAACACACCACCCCAGCGTCTTCGTTATGGCCACAGTTACTCTCTCCAAAGGAGGAGCGCCGGCAGTGTAACAGGGAGGTCTCGTTGCCCGTACAGTCAACATCATCCAGCAGAATGTCTCCCTGGCCTGGACCGAAGAAGGCGCCAACTTTGGCGGTCCGAGCTGTTCCACAGTCCACAGCTCTGCACACCACCTGAGCATCTTTGATGTCCCACTGATCGTCACACACCGTGCCCCAGTGGCCATCGTGCATTACTTCCACTCTGCCAGAGCACCTGTCAGTGCCATTCACCAGCCTTATAGGTGGACTGTCTGGGGATAGGTTAAAAAAAAAATAGTATGACATTTTCAGGCTGTCAGGTGTTGTTTGTTGGTAATGAGGGCTTTTTGTTGTTGTTGTTCGGAATGTAAGAAAAATAGCAAGCATATTAAGAACAAGAGATACAGCTGCATAGTTATGAATTTAACTTATCGTTTAGAGATGCGGTTAACCAAGTAACAGCTTTCATGGAGGTGATAGTGACCTCTTGTCTCTGACCTCCAAACTGATATTAATGTTAACACTATTTGTTCGGTACTTCCTAAAATTAAAAGTCGGTTCCCTTATAATGGGTGCAGACGAGGGGACAAGGAAGCGTGAAGGTAATTACGATGAGATATACTTCAAAAAAGGCCTCGCTCTCATAAAAGCCTGCATCTAATAAAGGCCTGATACTCTCTGCAGGAAATACGGTATTTTTCAATTTACTTTGTTCTTTTTTTGTGCTGGTGAGAGTCAGCATAAGTCAAATGAAATTCTGTTTTCTATCAACAAATAGCATTAAAGGACCAAATCCAGCAATGCACTAATCCTAACTAAGATAGCAGGTGGAAAATAGCCAGATAATCTTTTTTGCCATGGACTTTCAGTGCTGTCTGGGAGCCTTAAAACTTTTTTAAGTTTTAAAAACACTTTGAATTAGAAATACATCTCAACCAGTCACACTCAGTAATAATCCTTCAATGAAGACTTTAAAGAACAATACAACAGTGATCCCCTCGTAGCTAGTGGAGGCTTATTTAGGTAGTAGCACATAAAGTTTGAGTATGTAGTCAGTACGCTAGAGGGCCATGTTCTTCTTGAAGACAAGCACTCCTTTGAGTTTCTGGCAGAAGCAAACACCAAGCATGCGCAGTTGGTGCAGACTGACAAGCAGACAGTCCTTGCACCTTGCACTCACAGATACTGGGCTTTAGCCTGACCACATGCTGTCGGCTGTTCATTTTGGGGTTTTTTGTCTTACCTGCACATGAAAGATAAGCCCCTGTGCATGTCCCTTGGTTTTCTTGAATCCTACACTGTGTGATAGAGCTTATATTCCCAGAGCAGACGCTGGTGAAAGCTCTTGTACCACTGTTGTCACCAGAACTGACGTCTCGGACTTTTGAAGGAGGTCCACAGTTGAGTTCTCCACACACCATGCTAGCCTCTTTCAGACCCCAATTATTGTCACACATTTTCCCCCAGTGGCCATTGTGGAACATCTCCAATCTACCAGAACAGCGATGAGTCCCATTGAGCAATTTCAATGTTTCTGGAAAGGAAAAAAAAAAGATGTAACTGGATTACAAGTCTCCAACAAAAATGTAAACAAATCTCAGTAACTATGTTTTTCTTTGCTTGATGCATTCAGAGTGCAGAGAAAAGAGTATGTTTTCTAAATTGGAAGCATTACAAAAGGAAATACAAAATAGAAAATAAAAAATAAAAAAAAATAAAAACACCATAAAAAGAGGAACGGCAAACGTTGTGACATGCAGTTGGATTTCCAGCATGGCGGATAGTTGTACATAATAGTTCGGCTACAAACCAGCATTTAAGAGAGCTCATCAGCCGGCTGATGTACTGATGTACATTCAAGGCCTCTTAGCATTAGTTAGATATGCTAATGTAAGATTGGGTGAGTAAATCAACAGCAACAGAAACTATGGATGAGCAGGATGTTTTGTGTAATTTTGAATTCACACTAACTTTGCCTTGTGACGCCCAAAAGGAATAAGCTTTAATAACCCAGATTTTTTGGCAAAGCAACTCTAAAGTTACATATTGGAGCAACAGCGTGCAGCTTGGTTACCTGAGCATACCACGCCAGCATCTTCATGGTGGTCACAGTCATGTTCCCCAAAACCTCTGTGTGAGCACTCAGAGAGGGACTTCTCAGTACCAGTGCACTCAAGATCGTCCAACCAAACCTGATCGTGGCCGGGGCCAAAAAAGGCCCTGTTCTTGACTGCCAGAGCGACCCCACAATTCATCTCTTGGCATGCCACAGCCGCCTCCTCTATGCCCCATCTGTCATCGCAAACTGTTCCCCACTGCCCATCATGGAAGAGCTCCACTCTGCCAGAGCAGCGATGAGTGCCGTTCATCAGCCGAATTGGTTTACTGTCTGTCAGGTTGGAAAAACAGAATTAAATGCACATGTAGTCAAACTGATACAGCTGTCAAGTCGCGTGGATGACTTACTTGCGCAAAAAACTGTGGCATCAACACAGCTGTCCTTCACATCCTGATATGAACACTCTGAAATGGACGTCTCGTTTCCGGCACAATGGGCTTTGACTCCAGTCATGTCTCGTGGTTCGCCAAAATATTGTGATTCAGACTGAATGACGGCAGTTCCACAGTTAATCTCTTTGCAGATTATGTCCGCCTCCTCCTTGCCCCAGTCACTGTTGCACATTCTCTTCCAGTGTCCATCATGGTAGACCTCCACTCTGCCATGACAACGATTGGTTCCATTTACAACTCGGACGTATTCTGCAAGGATTCAGTTGGAAATTTCCATGGTTCATATTAATCGCACGTCTTGTGTATCAGATTGTAAGCATAAAAAAAACACGTAAATGAACATTTTGCAGATGATCTTAACAAACGAGCAGACATCAACAGGTCAGGTAGACACTGAGTCAAAGGTGTGGTGGTGAAACCAATGCAGTTTAGCAGTCAGTGAAACTTCTGTTGATTCATTTGGAGCTGCTGTCAATCATGATGCCACACCCGCTTTTTAAAACATCTAATTAACTAATTTAGAATAAACCCATAAGAAAAATTAACACTTGTACGAATATAATAAAAACTAACTGAAATGACCACACTGGGAAAAAAAACACTTTTGAAGGCCTGTCATGCTGAAAGTTTATGCACAGGATGTTTGTCTAGGGAATAAACCTGTGTATTACCTCTCGACCAGAGCAGTGCTCAACTACATTCAGTCCAGATGGGTCACAATCATAAAAAAAAAAAAAAAGACAAAGTAAATTAAACTGTGCCCAGTTTGAACTGATTTATTGCTTTCGGACTGGTTGACCATTCGAAATGTATTTTAATAATCAATCATTTCTATCGAATGTACTGCAAAACTGGTTAATAGGAACATTCCTAATCAAGAGCTCCATAAAGAGCATAATTGTGAGTATAGGCCTTCTCTTACTACCAGCTGTGTTGCGCTACAGTGACTCACAAGGCCCTCTTCAGGAACAAAAAGGCATTATAAGACAAAACTGACCCGTTCTACTTTGTTAAGTCTACTTGTCCCTTTAAATATTTGTATTACACACGAATAAGTACCTACTAAGATAAAAAAAATATATATATATACCACATTTGACTCCCCTTAGTGGAGGAGAAAGACAAGGACATCTGTTAAGGTTAATAAATACCCTCATCGGATGAGGCCACAAAGAAAAACTAAACTTTTGATCTTACTAATGTCTCAATATTTTCACTAGTGGCCCTGCCATGTATTTACATTCACATGCCACACATAATTGACTCAGGAGAACCTCAAGTTTAATGTGGGTTTATTTGAAGTCACAATTTTTCATTTACTTATTCCAAGAATGGATGAACTCACCAGACTTTTGTCATAAACCACATGTGCAGGGAGCCTTTTAATATGAAAAAAAAGGCTAACGAGATAGTTTAAAAGCTGATAAATACCCACTTTCTTTAGTGTGAATGGACAGAATTGAAAAGTTACATTTTAAGTCACTTTTGATTTGGGGGAAGCTGTTTAGGTTTAAGCAAGAGCTGGGATAAAAGTAAGATGTGGTGGAAGTACACAATTGCAAAATGACTACCTATCATACGGACATGTGTGCTTGGTAAGAGGTCACCCTGCAACTGATAAGCTTTCTTTCATCTCCCATCTGCACCTAATGCTCCATGCACTTTACATTTGTGTTTCTGCTGCAGCAACGTTGCTGCTGTGGGAGGACGGCTGTTTGAACTACTAAACTGTTAACCGGCCACAATATTCTGTGCACAAAGTTCGATGAAATGAAACCTCCAAATAACAAAAGATAATAATAAAAAGCTATGTCAGCGTATGCAAAGCAGTCATTCTCACTGGTTACATTTACATGCACACAAAATTTGGCAATATTCAGAATTTGATCCAGGTCATGTAAGCGGCATATTCCTGCATGTCATATATGTCAGTGTTTTTTCATGATCCTGCCCTAGATGTTGTTTGTTTTGAATAGTTTAATTTAGTTTAATTCAGTTTAATTTCCTGTTTTATTTTGAAATCTGTTCCCCTTCAAGTATTTCCAGTTTTACTTCCAGCTTTTGCTTAGGTTCAAACCAATTTACCTGCTTACTTGTTTCCTGTTAGCTAGTTAGTTGGGGTTTTTTTTATTTGTTTTTAAAAAAAAAAAAAAAAAAAGCTGGATTATCGATTTGAAAAGTACGTTCAAAAACCCTGCACACCAAAAGATTGATGTGCAAGGTTCTTTGGAACGTTGTCGATTTCACAATAAGGACAAAACCACATTTTTTGGCCACATTTAAATGCACTGTGCATTAAATGCACTGTGCATGGTGGCCAGTTTCTCTTGGACACACATATCCTTTATATAAACTCGGGAGGGCATTCTGAAATGTTTGGTTATCTGAGCTAACTCCGTTAAGGGTGGAATGTATTCCAATGGTAATCAAATGTAACCAAGCCGAGTTTTACCTGAGCAGACGACACCTGCGTCTTCACTGTGGCCACAGTTATTGTCTCCGAATGGTCTGTGAGGGCACTTGAGGATGGAGGACTCACTCCCGGTACACTGCACATCATCCAACCAGATCTCATCCTTCCCTTCTCCGAAAAAGGCTCTTTTTTTGGCTTCGAGAACTGACCCGCAATTTATCTCCCGACACACCACATCAGCGCTGGCAGTGCTCCAGTGATCGTCGCATACCGTGCCCCAGCTATCACGATGGTAGACCTCCACTCTCCCAGAGCAGCGTGTAGGCCCGACCAACTTAATTTTTTCACATTCTGGATATGAGAAGTAAAATTGCAAAGACGTTAAATTTTGGAATCACTGAATGCTCACAGAGACAGTCCTCTCTTACCGGACCAGGACATTTGCAGTTGAGTAACTGAGTATTAATCACGCAAACATTTTCAGCAGTGGTAACAGAGCTTACTGACCTGTAAGCAGCAGTATATTCAGTAGACCTGAATCAGAAACGCACAGTGAAACAAGTTTAGATTTGTCTTGATTGTTTTTAACAGTATTATTCAGTAAATACACAATAGCCAGGATATTAGGATAAGCTCTTTGGAACGAGAGAGAGAGAGAGCCCCAATCCGTGTTATACATACTTCCAAACATTCACTTCACCAGAATATTCTGAAGCGTGCCAAACACTTGTTTTTAACCGCTACATTCATATTTTTTTCACACATTATGGCAAACATATGGCAAAGTAGAAACTCACCGACTGACAAACACAACGCCAAATGTAGTTTTTTGGCAGAAATGAAGTCCATATTGTATCTTCAATGTTGGTCAAATCCTGTCATGGTTGAGCAAAATGGAGGGGAAAATTTTTTTTACTCTTAATACAAAAATTGCTGTTACTTTTCAGCTGTATTGCCTCATCTTTCTACTGACAAGTGATTGAACAGCCCTCTTACCCATTAAGTCCGACAAGTCTTAGCTGCTATGAAAATATTTCAATAATTCAAGGTAAACCGCTGCTCATGTGCAAAACATCAAAGAAGTAGATGCCCCACATACAGATCCGGTAATTTGCGATGAATAAAAGGGACCGTCTGGACTTGGACTGCAAACTAGACGCGTGTTGACATTTTGATCAATCATTAAAGACGGACGATGAGTGGGGATCTCATTTTGTTTTGCACAACATCTACATTGCCGCTTGAGAAACGCATCGCATTCAACCCAAAAACTGACCCACGAATGAAAATAGGTCAGCAGATGAATATGATGGTGACAGTTATTTATTGGCCTTTATCTGCAGACAAATGAGAGGCCAAATCAAAAGGCGAGTTGTTTTGAGCAAATACCATGAGATGAACCTGACCTCTGACTCCTAAAGGGAGAGCCCTCCCATCTCTGGGTTTGATACACAGTGGTAATGGCATGTGGATGATTTTATACATATTTTTAAAAGTAGTACAAAGAAACAGGTCACTTTTCTGAACTATGGCCACGTGTGATCATCTGAGGACCTGTGAGAGTGCGTCCAGTGAACCTTTAAACTCGAAGTGAATTCAAATCTCTGTCTCCATTAACACAATTCTGCTGTCACACAGTTCCAAGAGCTCTTGAATATTTTTGCAAAATTTTGCATTTTTAATCTAGTTCTGTAAAATCCACTGATAGTTAAGCCAATTGCTTAGTGTAGTTTAATTGCTCTGCTGAAATACATTCTTAAAAATATACATGCATGATTTATATCTATTTATGTACATAATTGAATTTAATATGGACAGGTGTTTATATTTTGACATTTTACCCTTGTTAGGTGTCAGAACTGGAACTGGAAATACGCTGCAAAATTAATGCTAATTATTTATGTCCATATTTAGATGCACCAAACTCATAAATGCTGGGGTAGCATGCAATATCTTATAATCGTCTTCTTACCTTACAAACTTGGTCATCTGCGTGTGTGTTCTGTGGGTTGTTCTTTCACAAAAGCTCCACTTGACTGAACCACCTTTTGTCCCATATCTGGTTGTCTGACAACTCATTGGGAGAACACTCCTCCTTGTGACTGAGTACCTGTTTTGCTTTTTTTTGCATGGGTTCCTGTTGTTATAAGTTGTCCCATCATCTTGTAAAATGCATTTTGGAAGCTCCAAAGCAGGAAGCGGATTTTTTGCTTCAGTTGTTTGAAGGGACATTACGCAAATAGCTGGATGCAAAATCACAAAGATGCGCGTGTTCCCACACTGTTTTGGCATACTGTGCACTTTATTATGTTGTGATTAGGGTTTTTTCAGAACTTACTGGTTCATCATTTTTAGGGGCAACTTGTAGGCGAACTCTTATTCAGTTAAAGTCGTTCCTGTTAGCACCGGCCGTGACAAATGAACTGACATCATAAAATTAGATTCAAGGCAAAGTGGGAGATTTGATTTCGTTTGTTGTGTTTATTTGCTGTGTTTCTTTTAAATCTCTGTGAAATGTTGTTCATTAACATTTCTTAATTTGTCTTCTGAGACGTGAGGCTAATTTTTCTTAGGCGCTGTTTTCTTTTATTATCTCACTTCCTGAAATGCAGTGTTTTACAAGCCACAGTCAGATATTGTCATAGCAACATACCACTTGATTATGGAGAGCTTGACATAATATACATGATTGCAAAATTGACATCCCGAGTCAGCAATTTTTAGCCAGTTTGGCAATCTGTTTGCACGGAATGAATTTCCGTAATTTGTGTCCGGTTACAGCTTGTGCACATGGTCATATTGTAGTCGTGTAAATTGTTTCAGGAACTCAATCTTCTACTAAACTGCTATAGTTGTACATCATAATAAGTGAATGGTAACATATGAATAGTTCCTGCTGTTTTTACATTTATACAGAATAATAAAGAATTTGTCTGAGTCGCCCAAATATTGAATAAGTTGGGAAGGACATTAATAAACTATTAATTGCAGTTATTTTTGGGTTGAATTTTTTTAGACATGCCATTTCTGCCATTCTTGGCACACATCTTTGTGTGTATATGTATCCAGCGTTGACTGTAGGCAGAGAAGTTATGTTGTGCATTATCTGTTTCTCCCACCGTCCTCTCTCACTCATGTCTATGGAAGCCCATTTTAAAAGAAAAAAATAAGATGGAAACTTAGCCTTGATAATAAAAATATCCCCATGGTATGTCATAATTATGAGATAAAAAGTCAAAATCATGAGATAAAAAGTCGAAATTATGGGATAAAAAGTCATAATTGTGAAATAAGAAGTCGAAATTATAAGATAAAAAGTCAAAATTATGAGATTAAAAAAATCGAAATTATGAGATAAAAAGGCGAAATTATGAGATAAAAAGTCATAATTATGAGATAAAAAGTCATAAATATGAGATAAAAAGTCGAAATTATGAGTCAGGAAGTGTGCATGCGTTCCAGTGGCGCTGTCATCAGAGGTCCCTCCATCATCTTGTTGGCCTAAGTTAACCATGCAAACGATAAGCACTAGAACTCACGCCAAAGAGCTGCTACTTTGAATGTTGTGTGAAAGTGTCTCATAATTTCGACTTTTTATCTCATAATTCCGACTTTTTATCTCATAATTTCGACTTTTTCATCTTTTTTTTCTTTTACTGGCGGAAATGGGCTTGTCAAATGTGTGTTGTGTGTAAAAGAGACAGACAGATAATAGATAACTCACTTTTCACTGTTATTAAAATAAAATCCCCATGTGCCGTGATCATTGCACCAAGATGGACTCCAAGAAGGCAAAGCAAATTGCAAGGTCAGGAAAATGCCAAATTATTTGACAGGTTCTTGAGTGGGTCGTTGCTCTGTGACCAAACCAAGGCCCCTGAAATGAAAGTAAAAGCCCTGCTTGGAAATTGACGGTTCAAGCCTCCCACTCGTGTCTTTTGAGAGGCACGTGTTGTTTTGGGAACTCCAGTGTTTGTTTGTT
>CAAKHG010037699.1:7749-30767 GCA_901007715.1 Dactylopterus volitans
CTGACCTTTGCACTGTAGTACGCCTTATCAGCGCAATTGATTAGTGCTCACATGATGAAGGCCTTTCATGTGTCACCTACCTCTCTCTCTCTCTCCCTCCCTCACTCCCTACCTGGCTTCCCGTGTGTGTGTGCGTGTGTGTGTGTGTCGCTGTCGATCGTGAAAAATGGAAAAATACATTTCACTGCTTGAAATGTATTTTATGGAATTTTTTTCAGTTTTAAAAGAGCGGGAAAAAATATATGTTTTTATAGCGGTTTTTGGGAAGGTTTTAATCTGACATCGTAGAAAAAAATAACAACGCATGGAGATCAGTGTTGCTGCCAATCACTGACCCATCTCAGAGGATAATAATAGGCAAATACTCCTTAAGTGCATTTTATGGAAATTATTTTAGTTTTAGTTTAGTTTAACTTAAAAAATTGGCTTTTAAACAGTTAAAAAACAAAAACAAAATATAACTAATATTCAATATGTATATTTCAGTAGTTGAAGTAGTAGTTTTAAGTAGTAGTTTTAAGACTGACTCATTTAAAGTGGGGAAAAAGATATACTGATATATATTATTTTTCCAGCTTTTTTCGGGACGGTGACATTTTTTTTTTTGCCATTAAAGGAAAAATAAGTCAGGATATTCAAGGACGTCTGAGAAGGATGTTGAAGGACGAGCTAAGTCTGAGCGGGTGTAAGCTTCATCGTCTGGAGTTTAACGTGTGCCGCTTAAAGCTGCCCGGTTAAAACCCCGGCGGCGGGTGCTGCCATTAACGAGAGGGCAGAAGCTAAGTGGCTGTTTTTCCTCCCCCCCTCGCAGTGACTACGGCTTCAAGCTGAGCGAGGACTTATCTCTGCAGGTGTGTGTGCCCGACCCCGAGTTCCTGGGTGACCTCTACGCTCCCCCGGTACCGTGTCCTGTTGGCACCACCTACCGCCGCAGCAAAGGGTAAGCTGCTGTCACGAGGCTGCTATGGAGCAGAAAGGCAGTCTGGGATTCACTTGTTCGTCTTATCAGCATCTGCAGCACCGGTACATTCACGTTTGCGCTTTTTTTTTGCCTTCAACCACGCCGAGATAACAGGGCGACTGCTGAGCCTGAGGGAGTAAATAGCCGTCGTCATTTTCAAAAAGTCGATCCCGGCAGCTAGAACCTAGAAAGGTGCGACCCGCAGTCGATGCGTTTTTCTCATGTCAATCAATTCTCCGCGACGTGGGAATTCCTCAGAGAGCAAGCCAGCCTCCTCTCGCCCGTCCGGCCGGTCGCCGCTTTCGTAAGAGCAGGCGGGGCCGTCATTGTTGGGCGAGAGCACCACCTAGTGGCCGACTGGCCGTAACCGCTCCTCTGTTTCCCTCCGCAGCTACAGGAAGGTACCAGGAGACAGCTGCAGTGGAGGAGACGTGGAGGCCCGGCTGGACGGAGAGATGCTGCCCTGTCCGGTGGGAGGTAAACCTCAAGCTCACCACGCAAAGGATAACCAGGGACCCCACCAATGAATAATAATCCCACCTGCCTCGGTTTCAGGATATTAGCATGTCACCCCAGGCTGATAAAATGCAAAACGTCAGCGTATTACTTATTGTTACATTGTGCTATTCTTATCGTGTTGTAGGACTTTTAACCAGAAAGAGAGATGATGAGGGTTTTATTTTTTTATTTTTTTTGGAAGATGAAAATTTCCCTTACTTAACCATATTCAACAGCTTAGAGCAGGTTCCCCAAACTTTGTCCTGTGGGGGTCACATAACTTTTCCCTTCTCTGATGGGGGGCCCAGAAAAAGTGTGACGATGGCAGGGGCGCCTAAACGTGAAAAATTATTGTTTTCCAGAAAGTCACACATAAACAAATAACCCTCTCTGGTTTTTCACAGAAAAAAAAGTCAGGAAATAAATAATAACACTTTTTATTTATTTATTTAATCTCTGAAATAAAGAAAAAAACAACTGTTATTATGTATAAATTGCCGATGTACAATCTCATGTGATTTAAGGATGTCAGAAGGTCCTCAGCGCAGAGTACAATACAATAATATCAGGAATTATAAGGAAATGCTGTTCAGGCGTGATCGGATTTACTCACTGATTTCATGTATGTGTATGTGGGCGTATGTACTGTGTATGTATTTTTGGATTACGCGTACGTAGGTGTGTGTGTATTTAGGCGTACATGCGTATATACGTATATATGCGTGTTTATGAAGTTTCCAAGCTTGAATTTTGCACATGATAAATAGGGAAGCACATTGGTGTGTGTGTGTGTGTGTGTGTGTGTGTGTGTGTGTGTGTGTGTGTGTGTGTGTGTGTGTGTGTGTGATTAACACGGGCTACTCCTTTATTATTTATTTTCAGTATAATGTTAGCCCGTATTTGATTAGCGTTACTTTTAGTTTCGTCTGCTGTTTCTTTTACTCCTTTTTTTTGCTCACTTTATTCCGTCTTCTTCTTTTCCACATTCGGAATAACCTGCCAATAATAAACAAAGAATAATAGCTAATGAAGCGAACGGCGGGCCGCCTGAGGTGTGTGTCTCAGCCTCGTCTCCTCCGTCTGTGCAGAGAGCAACGAGTTCATCCTGTACGCGGTGAGGAACTCCATCCACCGCTACGACCTGGCCACCGGCACCGACCAGGCGCTGCCCCTGGCCGGCCTCAGGGAGGCCGTGGCCCTGGACTTCGATTACGACCGGAACTGCCTGTACTGGGCCGACATCTCGCTGGACACCATCCAGGTGGGTGAGGCGCCGCCGCCACACCGGCCGCAACGCCCTCGCCGGCCCGCGGGAACGTGGCAGCTCGCGGCTTCCGCTCACCTGACTCCTCCTCCTCTCCTCCTCCTCCTTTCCCCCTCCCGCAGCGCCTGTGTCTGAATGGCAGCACGGGTCAGGAGGTCGTGGTCAGGAAAGACCTGCAGAATGTGGAGGCTCTGACCTTTGACCCCATCAGCAGGCTGCTCTACTGGGTGGACGCTGGCGCACAAAAGATTGAGGTACGCTAACCCTAACTGCAATCACACCGTGCATGTGTGTGTGTGTATGTGTGTGTGGGTTTGTTTTGTGCTGCGTTTGCTGACGTGCTGGTTAGCTTAGCATGAGGTTAGCTGTTGCTTAGCCGCCACTGTTGTGAATCTGCCTCATTTGGTGACTCAGGCATGCTATGCTAGTTATCTCAGCGTGTTCCTTGTTACCAGTTAGCCTAGCATATTAGCTGAGCGGTATTACCTCACCGCAGCCGGCATGCGGGGATATGACTGAACAACGCGGCAGCAGGAGGCGCCACCACGCGACCCTGCAGACTCGCCTGCAATTGTAGATTCACGTTCAATTCCATACCGGAACCGGGTTCTCTCCTCTTGTGAGACGGATTAACGTGAACGTGACGGCTCCGGTGGTTTGTGGTTGTAAATAAAACGACTGCAGTCGTCCCGTCAGGCCGCCCGCTAACTGCTGTCAGCCGGGTTTAGTTCTACAGTTGGATTCTCATTCAGTAGCCTTGTGACTATTGAGCCTGGTAAGAGGTCAGAACATCATTTAATCATAATGATAATGACGATACCATAAACACAATAAACGGCCCCTAGTTTAGAAACACCATCAGTGATAAAGCAGTGATAAAATGTTGTGGGAAAAAATGGAAACAAGAAAAAAAACAAAATAAATAGTAAAAATTTTATTTCATGTGTATAACTCATGGTACTTGTGTTTGCTATTGTCAGTACTGCAGTATTAGGAATCCTATGAAAACATGTGCATTGTAATGTGGCTGTGCATGCAGGTGTGTGTGTTAAATCTGAATTTTGTTATTAAAAAAAAACAAGACATCTTATTCCTTTTGTGTGATTATAATTATATATGACGCATTCCAAAACTTCAACCACCAGCCATTAGACACCTTCCAAAAAAAAAAAAAAAAAAGTCTTAAATTGAGTGTCTTGATGTGTTTTAAAAGGTTTCCAACCCCGACGGCGACCTGCGCCACACCCTGCTCAACTCCTCCATCCTGGAACATCCCCGCGCGCTCGTCCTCCTGCCGGAGGAGAGGTAGGACCGCCGCGAGAACGCCACGAGAGCCGCGAACGCCGCGAACGCCGCGAACGCCGCGGTCACGTTTAACAAGCAAAACCGCCTCCCAGTTCATTTCCAGTTTTGTTATTTTTGGAAAAGGAAAGCCGCACTCGCGCGGCGCCGGCCTCGCTCCCTCCGTCACACCGCTGCTGCGATGCTACTCGGACACGCTAACCGCTAGCCCGCATCGTAAACAAACGCGTGCCGCTGTCGCTTGACGCCGACATACGTGGTTGTATCTCTCGGGGAGCCACGCGCGGAAGTGAGATCCAGCTCCTCAAATGGGGATGTGGCACTTGGTGTTACGGTTTCTACTCTAATGTGGAACTGAGTTTCGGTTCCCATGGTGATTGACGTTGGTCCGGGTCAGGAAGCGAGGGACCGAGGCTTCACCCCTCACCGAAGCCCTCGCCAAAAAATTCGGAGACAATTTGAGGAAGAAACGAGCAGATAAAATGTCCGCACTTCCCACAAATATCGAAATGTGTTCAACTCCCCACGGTCACACGGACCACAACAAAGAGTCGCTTCCACAATCTTCTGCATTCTGCCTATTATATGAATTTTGTCCGGGTCGGGGTAAAATTAATGCCCATGTGGCCGAACTCACTTCCTCTTTCTCTGCAGTTCGAGCTTCTCCGTTTTTCAGAAGCCTCTCTTTTTCTTGTATTTGACACCAAAACAACCGTATTTCATCACCACACAGTTAAAAAAAAATCACAATTTATGTACACGAACCTACGTCATAGAAGATACACAACATTTTGTTATGTGCTTTACGTGTTGTTCTTGTTCAAATGTGACTGAACCCCGGTACGTTCGGAGTCATTTTCGAGCAGATGCAAGTGTAATCATCTCCAACTGCATCCGACATCCTGCAGTATGATGTTCTGGACCGACTGGGGGGACCGAGCGGCTGGTGTTTACCGGAGCTACATGGACGGAACCAACGTGTCCTGCATCGTGTCCGAGGGCGTCCGCTGGCCCAACGGAATCACGGCTGACGACCACTGGCTGTACTGGACCGAAGCCTACAGCGACCGCATCGAGAGGGCCGACTTCGCGGGGGGCCAGCGGAGCATCCTCATGGAGGGGCTGCCCCACCCGTACGCCATCGCCGTCTTCAAGGTGAGAGCCGAGCCCGACGTCGCGTTTGAGATTCGGCAAAGGTCCGCGCCGAGAACCCCGTTTCCACAAGCTTCTGTCGGGACAATGTCTGCAGAATGATCTCTACTGGGACGACTGGTCCAGAATGGGGATCTTCAAAGCTCCGAAAGCCGGTGCCCAGAGCAACGAGCTGATTGTTGGCAGGCTGACTGGAGTCATGGACCTGAAGATCTTCTACAAAGGGAAGAACAGAGGTGAGCAGCAGCCTGTTTGAAAGGGCAGAAGGACTATGAAGAGTTGTATTGTTTGCGTGATTGAGGACGGGGTCACAACTTAAAAGCTGCATGAACATCGCAACCGAGATTCCAGAATATCCGTGAAGACCAAAGATAACGTATCGTAAGACAACACTTTTTTTTGTTCCCCCTCCGCCAGGTCACAACGCCTGTGCCGACCAGCCCTGCAGCCTGCTGTGTCTGCCTCAGCCGGGCCATCGGCACACATGCGTCTGCCCCGACGGGGCGCCGACCACGACCACGGCCAGCGGCGAGCTGCAGTGCCAGTGTCCCGCCGGGTACCAGCTCCAGAACAACACCTGCGTCAAGACTGGTGAGGCGGGAGCGCTTTCTGCCGGCACGTGCACCAAACAGCCATAACATTATGACCGCTGACAGGTGAAGTGAATAACACTGATTATCTGGTTGCCATGGCGCCTGTCAGTGGGCGGCATATGTTAGGCCGCAAGTGAACATTTTTTTCAGATGTGTTAGAAGCAGGAAAAATGGTCAAGCGTGAGGATCTGAGCCACTTTGACAAGGACCAAACTGTGATGTCTAGACGAGTGGGTCAGAACATCTCCAGAACTGCAGCTCTTGTGGGGGGTTCCTGGTCTGCAGTGGTCAGGACCTATCAAAAGTGGTCCAAGGAAGGAAAAGAGGTGAACTGGTGACAGGGTCATAGAGGCCAAGGCTCACTGATGCAGGTGGGGAGTGAAGGCTGGCCCGTGTGGTTCAAAGCCAGCTACTGGAGCTCAGACTGCTGAAACAGTTGCTGCTGGTTCTGATAGAAAGGAGTCAGAACACACAGTCATGGCGGTTTGTTGTGTGTGGGACCAGTCAGGGTGCCCATGCTGACCCCTGCCCACTGCTGGAAGCACCAGCAATGGACACGGGAGCACCAGAACTGGACCACCAACCTTGGGTCCTGCCATCCATGTGGATGTTCCTCTGACACGTAGCAGCTACCTAAGCATTGTAGCAGACCATGTCCCCCTTCCATGGAAACGGTATTCCCTGATGGCAGTGGCCTCTTCCAGCAGGATAACGCTCCCTGCCACAAAGCAACAATGCTTCAGGAACGTTTGAGGAACACAACAACCAGTTCAAGGTGTTGACTGGGCCTCCAGGTTCCACGAAAATCTCAATCCAGTCCAGCAGCTGTGGGACGTGCTGGACTTTGGAATCTATATATTGAATTTTCTTTACAACAAAAACAATCAGCATGTCAGGTAGTAAGAATGCCGTCGCCCGATTGGCCGCTTCCAGTTTTTTAAGGCGATTCTGTTTGACTTCTGTTTGAGTTTTGCTGATTGTAACGTTTTTGGCCCGCAGGAGGGAGGCGCCACACTTCCCATTCACAAGTCTGGGCGCAGACTTAACACGCATTTATTTATTTATTTATTTTTGTAAAGGTTAGATCCTTCTCTTTCATTTTCCAGTGACTCCGGCGACGAGCTGCTTGCTATTCCACTCAGCCCCCCCCCCCCCCCTTTTTTTTTTTTTTTAAGGGCACATTCGCACATGGCTCATTTGGGGCAGTTGTTCCAAAACAGGGAGCATTTTTTCCCCTCGCCGGTTCTTTTGGGCAGACGCGAACGCCGGCGTCACGCTTGGATTGGTGACGGAAGTGTCGGGCGGAGGGTCTCGACTTGCTTGCGCCGGAACCCCCTGGAGCGGTTTGTTTGTGGCACAAAGACCAAAAAAAAACCGAAATGCAGTCACGTCCGCGAGTTGTTGGATTCACGGGCGTCGGAATTTATTATGGATGGCGTTTGGATTATGCATCCGCCAAGTGAGCAGTCAATGCGTCTTTTTTTGGCTGCCGATGAGCTCATACTTTGCATTGAACTGCCCACATCGAGTGCCGGCAGGAGTGAGTATTGACTTGGGATGCTATCTCCCGGAGCGGAATCCTTCTGGGGAGACTTCCGACCAACGGGAGACCTCGGACCGCCGATGACTGTTGCCATGCGGGCACAAACAAACCGAGGTGTGCTCAGGCCTTCGACCCCCCTTTTGGGCCACGCGTCTTAACGAGCAGCCGGTGCCAGGAGCCGCGGTCCCGGGCCCCCGTCTCGCGAGCTCCGACTCCGACGCGAGGGCGAGCCTCGGAATGACGGAGCGGGCGAATCCGACTCCCGTCCCCCCTCCATCAATCCTCCTCGCCGCGGCGTCGCCTGCCGCTCGTGGCTGATGCATTGTCTCTGTACATTGTGCGGCCGAGCTCCATTTGTCTCAATCAGCGGATCCTTCTATTATCATTCCGGCTCAGTTACTTTTGGGAATGCTACCAAGCATAGCGAATGAACAATACACCCCATATCCATTACGCAAATAAAACGTGATGCCGGCGCAGGCCAAAGCGCTCCTTCTACAAATGGGCCTTTGGCTGCGTTTAAGGAGACCAGCGGTGTGTTTATCTGAGCGATAATCGCGAGCATCAATACCGGCATTGAGACTAATGGCCGATGAACATCGGCGGACGCATGTAGCGGTGAGCGAGATGCGCGGCTGCGCTGCTTCCGCGATAGGAGTGAACCCAACAACACAACGTCTCACTTTCCCCCCGGCAAAAACGCTGCCCCCATACGGAGCCCCTCCATTTCTTCCCATCAGCCGGCTCTCCACTATCTCCTCTTCCCTAGTCAATAGTCCCAAACCAGATTGACGGCTCTTTATTGCATGCTTCACGGCTCCGAGGCGCCCGGCGAGCGAGCGAGCTCGCGGCTCGGCGCGGAGGGAGAAAACAGTACAAGATTACACGCCGGTGTTCCACTCCGGGGCCGGCCGCCGTCGCAGCGAGCCTCAATCTAATAAACACATGTCTTTATTGATCTGGCCTGCGCTCCTGCACGTTTGCCTCCGCGCTCGCCTCCGCGGCCGGGGCGGGCGAATGCGGCGCTCCCTCGGCGACGCGGGCGGCGCCAGGGAGAGAACACGCAAAAAAAAAAAAAGAATAAATAAAGGGGGCGGGGTCTTTTGGTGATTTGCGAGGCGAGTGAAGAGTGAGGAGCACATCTGACGGGCTTCAGCCATAACATTCTTACCGCTGCATGTTCACCATAGAGTATCTGGTTTGGGACTATTAATTTTATTATTTTAGATTTTATTTTATAATTTTTTTTAATTTTTTAATTAATTCATTTTCTTTTTATTTATTTTTTTTGTTTTTTTGTTTTGACATATTTGAGTGATAGTTATCGGGACTGTAATTTCTGACGCTGTTGTACTGCACTGGGTTCCACTGACAAGCGTCCCTAATATTTTGGTCATCCCACTCATATGCATTCAGGGTGTCAACACCTCTCTCACACACATTCAATCAAAATTCAAAACTCCCCTTGAGGGCAGAACTGATTGCAGGGCTGTTGTATTATACTCTATGGTGGACACGCGGTGGTCGTAATGTTATGGCTCGATCGTTGCACGCGCATGCGATGGAATTGGAGCCCACGCCGATGCGTCGGGGTCGGCGGCTGACGTACCCGTTTATCCCCCCGCTTTCACCAGCTGAGGGGACTCACCACTTCACTGCTCCCGTAGGCGTCGGAATCCAGGCGGATAACCGTCAACAAAACAAACGAAAAAACAGCAGTTCAGAATAAAAAGGCCGTCTGACGGCAAGATAACGCGGTGAAAATATTGCAAACACTTCAACTGCTATTTTTTTATTTTTTTATTATTTTTTTTATAGGTGAGCCTTTATTAAACTAGCTCGGATGTGTTTTTTTTTTTCTTACCATGCGGGCGACATAAAAACCTCGTACGGTCTCACCTCAGCTATCACTTTAATGGGGCGTTAACTCAAGTGAGCGGCCGCAGCTCCAATTGCAGCTAAACCCGTCTTTTGAACAAAAGGCTGAAAAGTTGCGTATTTTATCAAGATGGTTGCCATGGTTTGCCACGCGCGCGCGCGTGTGTGTGCGCGTGTGTGTGTGCGCGCGTGTGTGTGTACAGTCGGCGTGATTGCGGTCAGTGGTTCGCCGTGTCAGGCTTCATGTGTCCGCCGAAGCGCTGAACCACAGCGACAAGGAAACAGAGGGGGAAGCGAGGGATGAGGAGGCGGGGCGGCCGGGGGTGAAGGTGGAAGTCCGGCTGTGTGAGTGTGTGTGTTTGTGTGTGTGTTTGTGTGTGTGTGAGAAGGAGAGAGAGAGAGAGAGAGATTAGCAGGGAATGATGGAAGTGGTCAGATGTACGGCGAGGGCTCACTCTCGGGAGAATAGTGGAACACAAAACGGCGAGGAATCCGAGGGGACGCGACCTACCACACACACACACACACACACGCACACACACACGCACACACACACCAATCAACACGCACTTCACACACTGAGTTAATTTTTATGAACAAACTGGAAAAGCAAACACACGACGCGTGCGCACGGAAGCACGCCGGCACGCCGGGCTGATTCCTGGCGTCCTCCCGATGATCAAGGATTACGACGTGCACTTAAAAGTGCCACTAAAACACACTTTAACTTACATTTTGTTGAGAAATAATATTTTTTTTTCTATTCGATTGTCACCTCCGAGTAAATGCGGGCTCCCGCTGGTGGCAGTTGGAAGTATCTCAGTGAGTCGGTGTGTATACGACTACACGAGCGGGCTGCAGACCTTGTTTATTATTAAGATTCAAGATTATCGCAAATTTGCAACAATGACTTTATCGTTGGGGGGTTTAAAGCACCAAATGAGAGTTGCTGCTCATGTGAAATTCCATCTCATGCATGTAAAATCCTCGAAACCTGACTTGCGATTGGTACAGTTAGTTCGGAGCGAAGCAGAAGCCCCAGAAAAGACTCCAGTTCTAATCTCATAAAGGTGTAAAGGCCCATAAGTGGGTCAGAAAAGAGCAGGTGAGCTCGCTCTCTTGCAACGTCGTCGACGTGAAAAGTTATCCAACAAAACATGTTTTTGACATGATATACATTTTAAGAAACTGCAGATTTTGCATGGACACACACACACACACACACACACACACACACACACATGCAGGCACAGGCGAGCGCACACACACAATTGAATGCTGCCATTTTTTTCTATTTCTGTGTTCCGTGCAATCAGTTTTCTTTGTTTTCAATTATATGCATATATTTATATACATATGCACTATATTTATGATATATATGATTGTTGCAAATGTTTAAAAGTGAAAACTTAAAGCAGCTCAAACATTAACATATTTCTTGTGTGTACAAAACACAACATAAATGTCCACAATCCGTCAGCGGCTGATTCTCCTTCCCATCTTCATCCTCTTCATTCATGCATCCAGACATCCGACACACCCCTGCACAAACGCCGCTGCACGTGCCGCCGCCATCTTTGCGCCGTGACTTGACGTCGGGTGAACCCTCGCTGGCTCGCTCCCTCGCTCGCCCGCCCGCCCGCCCGCTCGCTCGCCGGCGGCCGGCGGTGCACCGTCATGACGGCGACGCGCGCTCTTAATCAAGGGGCTGCTGAGCACAATCTATCACGATACGGTCAATGCAAGGCTGCTGCGCGTGCGTGTGTGTGTGCGTGTGTGTGTGCGTGTGTGTGTGTGTGTGTGTGTGTGTGTGTGTGCGCGTGCGTGCTGACTAAGCAGACCCCATCATCCAGCCAGACAATTGCTGGGATTGGCTTGCTGTGTGATGGCCGCTCCTCTCCTCTCTCTCCCCGCCCGGGTCGATAGGCGGCTCGCCGTGACGGCCGGCCGTGTTGTTTTCACGCGCGTTTCTCCGCACGCCGACAAAACGGGGCCGGCGGGATTGTTATCGCCGGCGTCGCGACGCGAGCCACCGGCCGCCCCGCGAGCTCGCCGGGTCCCGGAAGACGAGACCGCCCGCACTCGGTCCAGGTCGCGCGGGGACCATTTGCCCCAATTAGCTTCCTCCTATCAGGTGTCTTCAGATCGGTGGCGAGTGCTTGGAGATAAGAGGCACGGCGGCGCCGCCTTCCCGCCGCCTTCCCGCCGCCTTCCCGCCGCCTTCCCGCCGCCTTCCCGCCGCCTTCCCGCCGCCTTCCCGCCGCCTTCTCGCCTCCCGCCGCCGATTCTCCCGAGCCGTGACTGCGGCAGTCATTTTAAACAGCCCCAGTCGCTGCAGCCATTACACACCTCGTTGGATTAAAAGTAAGCGGGGAGTCATGTGGCGGCGGCGGCGGCCGCGGCGGCGGCGAGCGACGGTGTGATAAAAGATGGCAGGGACAAGCGCGCGCGTGTGTGTGTGCGCGCGCGTGTGTGTGTGTGCGCGCGCGCGTGTGTGAGAGTCACTCAGCGTCTGTCTGTAAAGTGCTGAGTGTGTTAAAGTGCTTTATGGGCTGCATCCTCAAATCTGCCCACTGTGGAAGACAAACTCAGAGCGGCGGAATCGCTCCTCCAAAAGGTTTTTTCTCCAAAAAGATATTTAATGACCTGCGGACAGAAGACGTTAATGGCTTTTTTTGTTTTTATTCATATATATATATTTTTTGCCATGTTTTGTTTTGTTTTTGGTTGTTTTTTGGATGACGAGACGAGAAGGTGAACATTCGAGTGATCAGGTGACTCATGTCACCTGGAGATGAGTCGACATTCTGTTGTTGCTCCAAATTACAAGATTTCAAATTGAAAACCCGCTTGATTATGAAAACACGTAGAATCACATTAAAAAAAAATCTATATCAAGGTTATTAAATTCGTATTTGCTTAACAGTTTAAGTATGAACACAGTCTTCATGTTGTTGGTTCATAGTTTTAAAATTTCACTTCAATTTATTTTCCTTTTTTTTTTTAACTGCTTTGCTGGCTTAGTTTTTACTTTACTAAATCATTAGCTTCAGTTTGGTTTTTACTCGTCTATTTTGGTAATCTGGGTTATTAAAAGGTATTTTGTAATTCCTCATTTGATGGGAGACGGAACCAGTAAAAACCAGATAAATAAGTTTACGCTAAATACATTTAAATTTGGAATTATGGAAGATTCGGTGAATGTTCATCCAAACATCCCAAATATTAATGTTATGTTTGAATTCTGAAACGTATGTTTTTGTAATTTTTGTGTCGTTTTTGTTTCTTAAAGACGCGTTTCAAAGACAGTTTCAAGATTGCTTGTTTTTTGGGGGTTTTTTGGGGGGTAAATCCTCATTTGCATTCAAGTCAGAAAATTTGTTTATCACATCCAGATTTTGTCTTCTTGGTTTTTAATTCCACGAAAAATCCGCACCCACGTTTCACTCCATGTTCTCCGGAGCATCGGCGCCGATACGCGGGACGGTTCTAGTCCAGCGGTGCGCGACCTGAATCCGACCTGAATCCGCATAACTGGCCAAAAAAAACCCCCAAAAAAACTCTGCGTCTCTATTGGACGACGGCACTCGTGGTTCTCGTAAGCGGCGTCGCGGCGTCCGGCCTTGGTCTGCGGGGTTCTCCACCGCCGCGCCGTCACCTCACCCACAGCTGCCACATCAGCGCCGCATGAACGCACCTCCTCCCGCCGGCTCCCCTCCGTCCATTTTGTTTATTTGGCTGTCCGGGCCCCCCGCCAGCCGGAAGATCGACGCGAGCCGGGCGCCAGGCCGATCGGATCTCGTTTTTTTCTTTTTTCTTTTTCTTTTTCGGGCGGGCGCCGCGAACGTAATCGGATTAAAATCATATCGTAATCTGGACGCGAGGCGGCGACGAGGGATGACAGACGTGGCGGCGGGCCATTCCGCTCACACTTTCCAGCAAAGCCAGAAACGCCACATGAATAATGAATAGGGGCATGCAGTGTGTGTGTGTGTGTGACCGCACACGCACACACACACACGCACGGCGGCGTTAGCGGCACAGGTAGCAGCCTCAGTTGTTGATGCTGATGTCGCTGCAGCCTGCGTTTGGAGGTTATATAACCAACACGGCGAGGCTATTTATAGAAGCGCTTTGATGGAACTGTGTGACACACAGACACAAAAACATCAGCCGGCGTGTGTGTGTGTGTGTGTGTGTGCATAAACTCACACACACAGGCGAGGACCTGAAACACCATTGTGATTACTTTCCCTCCCTCCGTCTCGCATGCACACGGCGTCAGGCCGGCGTCCATTAAACCCGCCGTCTATCCGAGAGGTCATTGGCTGCTGGGGCGGCGGCAGGTGAGCGGGTAACCGTGCACGGTGGTGGCCCCTCCCACTTTCCTTGAGGCTGCGTGCGTCTGCGGTCCGCCCGGTGTTTACGCCGCTTCCTCCGACTTTACCACATGTATACTTGGAAGGCGGGCGCGCACACACACACACACACACACGCATGCACGCACGCACGCACACACGCACACACGCACACACACACACACACACAGCCTGGCGCCGCATCCCTTTTTTTGTTCATTTAAATACCAGGCAGTCCAGACAAAAAAACCATTACAGGGCGCAATGTGGCGTGACGGCTTTTTAATCAGCTGGAAAGAGAAATAAGGGGAGGAATGTTGGGGGCTTTACCGCTCATTTTGTCAAGGTGCTCCGATAACGTTTAACCAGGCGATTGCTTTGTTGGGAACGCCGCATGGCGCCGCCGCCGCCGCCGCCGCCGCCGCCGCCGCCGCCCACGAAGTTTGTATTTTTCCTTGCCAGCGGTGAAGCGCCGGCGCAGATGTGCATCGGTTAAGCCGCCGCCGCGTTCACGCCAGCTCATCTGTGTTTAATTTCATATGTGTCGGCCATTTTCATTAGGAATTAATGCGCAACCGGGAGCTCATGTCTTTTTTTTTTTCTTTTTTTCTTTTCTTTTTTTTTTTTTTTGTTCAGATAATGCAGTTTTCCGGTTCTGCGCGGCCGAGTGACGACGGACGACTTTTCGAGATTAAATTTTAAACGAGAGGATGAGCCGCCGGAGGGTCGGCTGGCGGGTTTCCAGTCGCGGGGCCGACGTTTCTCCTTTTGTTTTCAGTCGGAGGCGATATGAAAACGTGCCTCATGCGTGTCCCTTCAGAACCGGGACCCATTTATGCTCGTCGGAAAATGGACGACAGACAACTGAGCTGCTAATTAGCTTTTTTTTTTTTTTTTAAATTTATTTATTTTTTATTGGGACACTTTCTTGACTCATTTTACATCAATTTGTTCCATAAATGTGTTCGGATCAGATTAAATGTTCTATCGCAGCTGCTGTTAAAGCACCGGAACTGTTCGAGGGGTCGAAACGCTTTTAGAAACGAACGGGATATATGAGATTGATCCTGATGTGATTCTTCCTGCGCCACCTTCAGGTCAAAATGTTTCTTACACTCCACCAAATGGATTTATACAAAATTTTGTGCCAACATAAAGTTTCCCCCAAATCCGGTACTTGACTGTTCCTCTGGTGCCACAAGCTGGTTGACCTTTTTTGGTCCTAGTGAAACATCTCAGAGGCAACCGGACGCACTTAATCGCCCCCATCAGCTCAGGTTTTCTGTCGTCCCATTGGCTCACAACTGCTTAGCATTAGCATTAAACCCGCTATGTCGCACATGCTAGTCGTCGTCTCGTTAGCATTGTTGGCATGACTTCCCATCAACCTCCACACACTTGTGGTCGTACGATCAGTTTCTCCGCTACCAGCGGTGACGGCGTTGATACCAAAGGTCCCGCCCCCTCTTGGTTTTGATTGGCTGCGTGACGGCGCCCTGTCGGAACAACGTCCGTACGCTTTCGTCAATTCGTGTTGGAAAATCCGCGTCTCGTCTTTATCGCCCCCGTGAGGCCGTCCATCCTCCATGTTGAGGGAATCTCAGCGGCCGCAGCGATAATCTCTTCTTCTTCCATCCGTGCCTGAGAGATACTAAATCACCGACCTGTGGCCACAGAGCACCGGCGCCCAAACGCCGGAGCATCCATCCATCATTCCGTCTGTCCGTCCGTCCGTCCGTCCTCCAGAAACCGGCCCGTATAGAAAGCAATCAAGAGCTCAATATAGAAATGGCCTTTTACGGGAGACTGCGAGAGCCTCCACGCCTGCGAGAGCCTCCACGCCTGCCAGTTAACCGTCACAAACACTCGATACCACGCAAACAAAAGCCCCAGCGTGATAAATCTCGATAAGGTCGTATCGGAGCGGCGGGTCGCAGCGTGGAGGTGCAGGAAACCCGGTGAACGGGCTGCTTTGGGAGCATAAAATAAATCCCCTTCGCACTGGATTCTGCCTTGAGATGTAGATCCAGTGATCGCACGTGGATGCCTTTGAGTTGTGGAAAAAAATTGCAATTATTTGTACGATCAACCCCATTTTGACCTGAATGGTCAAAAGGGTCCCAGAGAGAGAGATTTCGGGAGTGGGAGGGGGCGGATGGGAGGTGAGGAAGGTGAGTGAGGGAGGAGAGGAGGGAGGGAGGGAGGGAGGGAGGGAAGGAGGGAGGGGCCGAGGACCGGCGGCCTTTCAAGATATCAGAGCCGCCGCTGAACCTCGGCAAATAGATAAGCAGGCTGCGGGTATCAAACAGCATCGCCAATGAGCCGCCAACACACGCGCCGCACACACACCGCACACATGCGTAACACACGCCGCACACATGCTGCACACATACCGCACACACACCGCACACACGCCACACACACCGCACACATGCGTAACACACGCTGCACACATGCGTAACACACGCCGCACACACGCTGCACACATACCGCACACACACCGCACACACGCCACACACCGCACACATGCGTAACACACGCTGCACACATACCGCACATGCCACACACACACCACACACACTGCACACATGCGTAACACACACCGCACACCAGGCCGCCTCGGGACAGGAGGACGAGGAAGAGGAGGAGCTCCCCCTCCCGCCCATAAAAAAACCAAAAAAAAAAAAAAAAACTGGCCGGCGCCCCGGCTGACCCCCACATCTCCATCCCACCATTTCGCATCTTAATAAGAAACTAATAATGAAACAGATGTGCAGGTCGGTTAAAAAAAAAAGTAAAAAAAAAAAGGCTTGATGTCAGCGGCGCGGAGGGCGCGGGAATTAAAGCGGGGAAGTTACTCGCCGTTGCATCATTAAGCTACGACCTTTAAAGTACAATAGCGGAGGGAGGGCAGGTGGAGGTCGCAGGCTGCCGAGTAGCGGAACTATGATGTCATAAATAAAAAAAAATTTGAGTTTTTTTTTTTTAAAAGTGTGTGAGAGAGATTCCCGCATGGACGACTTCAAGGATCCCAACGGAAAGCGCTGATGAAATCAGATGGCGTCTGATTCGCCGCTTTGCTTTACCATTAAAGCGGCAATTGACGAGATTTTTTTAATTAATTTATTTTTTTGCTTTAACTTATCGGGGCATGAAAGTTTCCCGGTGCCGCGTTCGCTGCCAGCGCTCCGTTTGCGACATCCGCCCCGTGATCACGAGCTGAAGAACCAGCATCCGTCGCCGCTTTTGAAGCCATCCGACATCAGGGCGCCGGCACCAATCGCAGCGCCTCCGGATCACAATGGCGAGGCGCCCGGAGGGTTCCCGCCCCTGCAAATATTGTATATTCGGCCGAGGCTTCGAGTACGCAGTAATAGCTGGGAATCACCTGCTGGACTGAATTACACCGGAACACGAGTGAGTTTATGGCAGCGAGGATGAACACAAAAAGGCGGAATGTGACGGCGGGACCCTCGGAGCGTCTATCCGGCCTCGGATTTGCCTTAATTATTCTGGAGTCCCGAGCGCGTCCCGAGCTGCAGTTTACGGCCTCACCCGCACCCGCGATGCCCAAACCCGACTGAAAGATAGAATTATTCGCCATGGCAACAGTCCGAACGCTCCGGCGCCCTCCGCAGGCCGCTGCGTAATCCCGAAACGCCGCGATCGTGGCCAGAGGAGCGCCGGCAGCCCGCGTTTACACCGGCCTACGTAATAGGTTTGACACCAGAATATGTGGATTCTCAATTTAAAAAAAAAAGGGAAATTAGATTTGGGCGGAGGAAGGTGGGCGGCGGGGGAGGGGCGAGGAGGGAGGGGGGCGGGGGGGTGTGCTTGTACAAATGATCAGCCAGCTATTTCACAATCACGCCTGTAATAACTCCAATTCCTACTTTTTCATTCTAGTAATTGGTAATCTTTATTACCCTCCACCCTCTGGAATATTAATCCATTAATCCATGAATGTTTTTTTTTTTTAATTCATTTCGGCTCGGGACGGAGAATGTTCCCTGTAATGACTGAACATATTTAGACCTTCCTTGGCCTCCTTTTATATGGGAGCGCGCGCGGAAGCCCGCCGTAGCTTGCTTGTTTTCGGGCGCCGGTGGAGTTCTCGGCTGAGGACGGCAGATCCATCATTCTCTTCATAACGCCGGATATGAATCACATTTGCTGTGTTGCCCCCCCCCCCCCCCCCCCCCCGCCCCCGCCTCCCTTCTACCCCCCCGCTGTGCAGGAATTAGTCAGGAGTTGTGAGGACGTCCCGTTCCTCATTCATTTCCTCCGCCGCCATTCATCTCTGTCAAACCTCAGGTTGTTGTTGTTCTTTTTTTTTCTTTTTTCTTAACGCTCAAATTTATTGTCATTAGCATTGAGGTGCAATGAATATCTCACTTTACAAACAAGACGGAGATTAAGATGCACAGACGGGAGTGATGAGACAGCTGAGCCCATTATGGAATAAAAAAAAAAAAAGGGGAGGGTGGGGGGATCATCAGAGTGACTGCGGTTGCACAAAGACTCTGTAAATTATGGGAAATGAGGTTGTACCTTGAGGGAGGGATTTAAAATTTTTTTTTTTTTTTTTTAACTTCAGGGGAGATAACGGTCGCACGGCAACCAGCAGCGGGAAACGGGAAAAGGAAAAAAAAAAAAAAACTTGCTTTAATACTTTGTCAAATTTTTTTTCCCGGTGGTCATGGAGCATCCGGCGACTACAGCGTCGCGCCGCATCGCCCTGGCGACGGGCCTGCGACGGTCCCGCTCCTGCAACGCGCCGCTGTTACCGGCGGAGGCCCGTCCCGTTTTTTTAACTCCTCTCGGCTCAAAATCTGAAAAGGCTTTTCCTCCCGGGGCCTCCCCAGCTCGGGTGCGCCGCCGCAGAGCGTTCACCACTTTTATTCCGATCAAATATGCATTTCCGACCGGCGGTTAAGCCAAACGGAATCGGCAAAAAAAGTCAAGTGAGAGGAGCTCAGCGTGCGTGCAATCGGTCTTCAGGCTCCGGAGAAATGGGAAAAAAAGGAAACCAACAAAGAAAAAAACAAAATAAAAACCCCAACCTTCGTCTGATGTTACAATGTAACAATGTTACGTTGTCTCGTATTTTTTCCTGCCTCCTCGCTGGAATCTTAAGAAATGACTTGAAAAGTAGGCGGTAGCTGCTCGCCAGGCCGCTCCGGGATGTAAATGTGCGCGACGTGAAATAAGTCGGACGCTCTCCCGAGTTGTGTCCCCTCCAAAGACGTTTATGTGAGGTGTTTATGTCATGAAAAGTCATGAGTTTGGACGTCTGAGGAGAACCTCCGTTTCTCCGGGGTTCTGCGGCGCCGGCTGCCCCCCTCCCATCTCCCCCCTTCCTCCTCCTCCTCGTCCTTCATTCGTCCGTCCACCCTCATCTCCCTCCATCTTTCCCCGCCTCCTTCTTCCTCCATCTCCTCCATCTTAGCTCGTCATTGTGGAGGCATTTTTGCATGCCATTCATGTCACAGGTGGAGTGTGTGTGTGTGTGTGTGTACGCACACGTGTGTGCGCACGCGTGTGTGCGCACGCGTGTGTGTGTGTGAACGAAATGATCCCCCCCACCCTTCCAGCCCTCCCCTCCCTCCACCCTCGCTCACTCCCACCCGGCCGCACACTTCCACTCGCATAAGGGAGTCAATTTGTCAGAGATGTCAGGGGTGCTAACGAACAGCCAGCTTCTTGCCATATGCCTGCGTGTGTGTGTGTGTGTGTGTGTGTGTGTGTGTGTGTGTGTGTGTGCGTGCGTCACTGCAGCGCGCTGTTAAAAGTGTGTGCCAAGTGTGCAAGGTGCACATATAGTTTGTGAGGTGTGACATTGTGTGCGGGTGTGTTTGTGTGTTTAATCGGCCTATAGAAGTGGTGTTAAATGTGTTAATTAATACATGAAAGCTCCGCGTAGCTGCGTGTGTGTGTGTGCCTTCCTGCCTGTGTGTGTGTGTGTGTATGTGTGCATTGTTGTTGTGTACACGAGTGTGTGAAGGCTCCCCTTCATCCGGCGCCACCTGAGGAGTGTGATGACCAGTCTATTTGACAGGCGGTCCAGTCGCAGCGGGGCGGCCCGTTGCCGCGGCGTCTGGGTCAGAGGAGTTAATTATTCTCAGCGATGGTCCGTCACACCATGGACACGTTCACACACACACGCACGCGCGCACACACACACAGACACACACACGCACAGCTAGACATGCAAAGTAGACACACACACACACGCCAGCTTTGGCTCTGCTAAGCATGATGCCTTTTAAGTAAGGACTTCAAAAACACACGCCAGCAGTGTGAGGCAACGTCCTTGGTTAATGTTCACACACACACACACACACACGCACACGCACACACACACGCACACACACCTACAGTATAAGTATGTGTCCACAGCCGAGTGTGAATGACAGTGACTAATGCGAGGCAGTCTCCTTGCTAATTAAAGTCTAGTCATACATTAATTACGGCGAGCTGCGGCATTTCAGCTCTTAATTGAGTGTGTGAGGATTTTTGCCTCTAACTTTTGCGTAACCGGGATTATTTCATCAAGTCGTGAAAACACGTTTGTTTGTTTGTTTCCCGAATCTGGACCTGGATATGGCCCCGCTGCGTTATTTGGTGCAAACGGCTTAATTTTAATGAAAGCGCTCGGCTAGTGTTCATATCCAGCTGTTCAGAGTTCAGGGTTTTGTTTTTTTTTTTTGTTTTTTTTATGAACATGCTGCTCATCTGTGTCATCTCTGTGAGAGCTGTAAGTATCATGCTGGTATCGCGCGCCAATCAGCCATAACATTACGACCGCTGCGTGCTCACCATAGAGTATAATACAACAGCCCTGCTAGTAATTCTCCCTTCACGAGGAGTTTAATGTTGAATTTTGATTGGATGTGTGTGAGAGAGGTGTTGACATGTTTGAATGATTGTTATTGGGACTCTCATGTGTGACGCTGTTGGACTGTACTGGGTTACACTGGGAGGGGTCCCTAATATTTTGATTTACCCACACTGAGTGATCCCAGTGTGGGTAGTAGGAGTCATCCCAGTCTCAGGGGGAGTGATCCCAGTGTGGGTATCAGGAGTTATCCCAGTGTGGGTATCAGGAGTGATCCCAGTGTGGGTATCAGGAGTGTGCGGTGGCACGTGAGAGCTTCATTGAGACTCACCTGGAGGTCTTAATAATAAATGGCTGCTTCATATTTGTTTCACCGTCGTAACATTTTTCTGACCAAATTCTAGACGGAACCGCGGCGGGATGCCCGCGGGGTCAGTAGCTCAGTGGCCAATCAGGCGCGATTACAGTGGCTGGAATGTTATGCCAGTGATTTGCCGATCATCTGGCCGCTCGCCGTGATTGGCTGATTTCTAGCTTGGCGATTGGCCAATCGTATGTCTGATTCTGTGGCGGCCACATTCACACACACACACACATCGTTTGGTGTAATTTAAGGTCATTAATGAAAAACCCTTAATTTGCAAGCTCAAAAAATGCAGGCCTCAAATTTAAGATGTTATATGTCTGAATTACGCGTGGAATTTCCATCCTTTCGGGTTCCATAGTTTCAAGCTCATAAACGAGACGCGTATTTGACAGTCAGACAACCCCATAGCATTCAAATACACAATTATGCTTTGTGCTTCCCATATCAAAATAATTTGGGTTGAAAATTGTGTTCAAATTAACAATATTAATGATAATTATGTGGATTATTATAATTACTTGTTTCATTTACATCTGACTTGCAGTTCGAGTGGAGTTTCTGAGTTTGTTGGAGAGCCGCAATCCAGGTTGATGGAAAATTCATACGCAGTATAAATATTACATTTGAGGCCCACATTTTTTTTTTTCTTAAGCGCATCGATGACATCACGTTATCGAGAGCTCCTCCGCATATTCCCTTTTTGGAAGAGCAAAAAAAAAAAAAAGAAACAAAAATGCGAGACAAAGTGGGATACACTGATTTATTTTCATTTCATGGATTTTAGTTGCTGGGTTTGGTAACCTTGAGCGCTTTATTTTGAGATATGAGTCAGAGAAGGTCAGGTGACCTTTCCCGTAATTTATAGTTTTTAAAAGAAAAATAAAAAATAAAAGTGGGACTCGGCCAAGAAAACTGCATCGGCTGCACCTCCACTCGGGTGCGTCACCATGGTTATGGCGCTCTCCATTTGTACAGTGAACACACACCTGCACACTCGTGTGTTTGTGTGTGTGTGGGTGTGTGTGTGTGTGTGTGTGTGTGTGTGTGTGTGCGCACGGCATCCCAACGTTACACTTGCCATCGCCGTAACACAAGGGCTCGTTGTATCAGACTGTGAACGTACTCTTTGTTGCGCGCTCGCACGCTGTGTCATGGCGCCTGTTCACACACGGCCTGTTACACACACACACACACACACACGCACACACACCTGTTCACCCAGCACGCGAGTACAAGGGAGCGCCGCCGCCGCCGAGCTCGCCGCGCAACACAGCAGATGAATCACGGCGAGCCCGAGAGGCTAGCAGCTGACGCTAGCGGCCGGCACTCATGACGCTAGCGGCCGAAGTTAGCGGCCGACGCTAGTGCACTGCTGTGAATCAACTAGCCTGTTGGAGCAACCTCTCTTTCCTCCTGAACAGCGCGCGCGCACACACACACACACACACACACACACACACACACACACACAGACACAGCCCGCGCGCGCGCGCAGCAAGGCAGTTTCGGAGCAGGTGCTAGCGTGGCGTGGCGGCGCCCGCGGGGCTCGGAGGCCGTTCACACACCGGATCAGCTGCCAGTTTTCCACATTCTGCGCGGCAACTGCTCGCCGGTGCCCAGCCATAATTATTATTGGCCGCTGTAATTAATTACGGAGCCTCGGAGCGGCCGTCAGCCGGGTAATCCGGGATCGCTCCCTGACTTCAGCGGTGTTATTTGGCGCTCCGGTCTGTTGCCGCAGTGGCCGCCGGCCCAAAACCGGCGCCGCCGTCCACTTCGGATCATCCAAACATTTTTTTTTTTTTCAAGCTGCTAATTCTTGATCCAAAGTCGAATTAAAAATCTGGATCGCTTCGCCGCTAAAAGTTTAAGTCGTCAATTTAAAAACTGCGCGATCGAGCGGGAGAGTCGCCGCCGTCGTACCCGAGCGCCGCTCTCGTCCGGAGCGATAAAGATTGCGTGTTTACGAGCGCTGAGATTTGCGCTTTCTCCGCGCGGTCGTAGGGCTGCGCGCACACACACACACGCGCGTGCACGCGCATGCTAACACAATAGCCACACGGGAGCCAAGATTTAGCAGGAAAGCAGATGAGTATTGAGCGACAGCGAGTACATCTCACCAAAAAAAAAAAAAAAACGGCCCCCGAGGGCATAAAGGAGCGAGCGGCTGAGGAGGCTTACGGGCGGAAAATGGCTGCGGATGCGGCATCTTTTTACGGCTTTTAAGAACTGGAAGGAGTGGGGGGGGGGGGGGGGGGGGGGGG
>CAAKHG010037711.1:2468-13985 GCA_901007715.1 Dactylopterus volitans
TCATTTTTATCAATCGTGTTTCCATCATGTGGATCAAAAATAAACAACAACAAAAACCCCCCACCAACATCACCACCACCCCCAGACACACACACGCACACACACACGCACACGCCAGAATGACTGGACGGACAAACGAAAAATTAACTATTTACCGTCAAAGACAGGAAGTCCTCTCCTCTCAGTTTGGACTCTAATTGGACGATGAGAGAGGCCCGCTGAGCGTGTGTGTGCGCGTGTGTGTGTGTGTGTGTGCGTGCGTGCGTGTGTCAGCGTTTCGATTTTCTCGCAGCATCCCTCTCTTTTCTCTCTTGTTGTGAGCAGGAGGAGGAGGAGGAGGAGGAGGAGGTGTCACCGCGGTTACGGTTGCTGGCGGTGACAGGACAACAGCTGCTCTCTCTCTCTCCCCCCTTTTCCTCCCTGTGTCTCTCGCCCTTCTCGTCGGGCCGCGGGAAGGAAGCTCGGGGGAAATCATCACCATGTTTACGCCGACCCCCCTCCCACGCCGCCGCCATCTCCGTCCCATAACCCCCTGCTGCCCGGCTCCCCCATAACCCCCCATATCTCTGTTTTCTGCCCCATGATGGTGGTTGTTAGACAGATAGACAGCATCCCCCGCCCGCCGCCGCGCTCTCTTGTAAATTTGTGACCTCCGCCAGAAAAGAAGAAGAAAGAGGCGAGGCGAAGGGGAGGAGAGGGAGGAGGAGGGGAGGGGCGGGGTGGGGGGGGGGATAAAGATCAGACAATTGGTGGTGAGGGATGCGAGAGGCAGGAGGGAGGAGGTGGAAGAAAAGAGGGGGGCCTTGAGAGGCCGATCAATGCGATGTTCACCTGCCGTCCACCTCCCCAATTTAAAGAGAAGGAGCGCTAACGATTTCCACGGCCGCCGCCTCCCGCCGCCGAGAGAGCCGGCTCCACCAATGTAGAAAAATTAGGCTTCAGAGCAGCAATGCATATAGATGGGAGGCGGAGAATTAGCCGCTAATGGCGGGCGCATGTAGTTAAGACGGCGGCCCGGGGAGGAGCACGGCCGAAGCGGCGCCCGAGCAGGAGCCGGAGCAGGAACGGAGACGATGGAGGCTCCCGACGGAGCACAAGCAGAACCTCAGCGCCGGAACCACAAAGTTGCATGTTTACAGACAGACTTCTGTACTTCAACAATCTAGTTCACATTGGCCAGAACCAGCCCGAGGACCAATCTCTGTCTGGACCATCTCTATCTGGACCATCTTTGTCTGGACCACCTCCATCTGGACCATCTCTGTCTGGACCATCTCTGTCTGGACCATCTTTGTCTGGACCATCTTGTCTGCACCATTTCTATGTAGACCATCTCTATCTGGACCATCTCTGTCTGGACCATCTTTATGCGGACCATCTTGATCTGGACCATCTCTGCCTGGACCATCTTTGTCTGGACCACCTCCATCTGGACCATCTTTGTCTGGACCATATCTGTCTGGACCATCTTTGTCTGGACCATCTTGATCTGGACCATCTCCGTCTGGACCATCTCTATCTGGACCATCTCTGTCTGTCCCGAATGTTAATGAATCTCAAGGTTGATCAATACAATTAGCCCAAATAGTACTAGATATTTTTGAGCCGATGCCGATTTGATACATGGGGCGATATATATTGATATACACTGTATATATCATGTCACAGAGACTTTGCACAGTCTGCTCATGTGTAGCAGGTACGGCCCACATTTCCCATCATGCCCTGCCAAATATTTAAATAAGATAGCAGTTTTCTCTCCCAGAATTCAACAGCTGTTTGTTGTGGAGCACCAATGTCAGAGGACTGCCATACTAAGTTAGGGGAATGCTGGACCTCTGCTGGACACCATTTGCTACTACAACCATTCATATTTTATTACAGTGAACCGTCATAAATGCAGATTAATACAAGTATTTAATATTTGTGATTATCTGCCATTTTCCCACCAAAAGAGACATGTCTGTGACACAAAATATTGGCCAAAAATATCGGCTGGTTGATAAATCAGTCAGGCTTCATAGTCATACTTAATATCAACGCCTCATTTTTCTGCTGATACCAATATTTTTGTGACCCACAAACGTCGTCCGAAATTATCGGCCTGCTGATAAATCCGTTGCACTGTGCAGCGCTCATGGTTGCGTTTATAGTCCTTCCGGTAGGGTTTCTGGCCAATGAGAGAGCAGTGCACGGCGCTTGTGTACCACAGGCTAACCTGACGGCAAACGCCGCCATTGCCCCCCCGCACCGCAATCAGAACCAGGTGCCGCTCGCGTGAACGCCACCTCATCCGACCAGCCAATCAGAAACGGGCGCCGCGGGCCTGCGGTCGCGACGTCTGCAGGTCTCATGAGCGTCCGCTCGTCAGCAGCGTCCGAACGCTGCCTGTCATAATCTCAATGCTACAATAAGACACACTGATATGTGACACCCTCCCTCCCCCACCGTCGCCCCCCACCGCCGCTCCCCCCGCCGCCGCTCTGACACATGTGACTATTCATGTTCCCGCCCTCCTGCCCCAACCTGTCAGCCCTGTCAATAGCATTATTCCTCTCTGTAATTGCAGTCAGAGATGTGGAGGGAAAGAAGACGGAGGGCGAGACTCCCCGTCATTAATTTCGGGTCAATATGGCCGACGTGGCGGCGGCGGCGAGGAGAGCCGGGCTACGCATGATGGGAGTGTCGTTAGCGCGGTGAGGGCGATGGGGGGGGGGGCTAGTGGGGGACCAGCCGGACGGTTTGATCTTTTCACTCTCGTCAGCGGTTTCTGCTCCGACGATGGCGGCGCCCGCGAGCCCAAGCGCAGGTCACGCCGCCTCTTGCTGCTGTTGCTACGGCGACATAGCGGCTTTGGTGCGGGGGGTGGGGGTGGGGTGAGGGGGCGCAGCTGATGAGCGGAAGGTAACCGGTCCAGTTTGTGAAACTTCACAAGTGTGAAAATGCTGAGAGGTCAAAGTTCACGCTGCAGCAGCTGCTTTCCGAACGCCTTCCAGAGTTTTCGGATTGCAACATGGCCGCCGTCGCCATGACATCAGCCCCGCCCAGGAAGCCAAACCTGGCAATCACCGTCTGCCGCCCGACCCGTTTTGTTTGTGGCGCCGTCACCGTGCAAACCGAGCGGCTGCCGAGGGGGTCGGCCCTCGGCTGGCGCGCGAGCTGATTAAGGCGGATCGGCGCCTCACTGAGCGCGTGCGGTGGCGGCAGGTGAGCCGCTCGCCATCCCCGCCTGACGATGTGTTTGCTGCTGACCTTTAAACAACTCTGTCCCATCATCCTCTGCTTCTCCTCCGCTGGCCCGCCGGGAGCGAACACACACACACACGCACGCACTGGGAGAGAGCGAACACACACTCATGCATGTAAAGAGACCTACACACATACACGTTAGTGCGCGCACACACACACACGCACACACACACACACACACACACACACACACACACAGGGAGGCATCACTGTCTGAGCTTTGGTGGTAATGAGGCCTGTCATCCCTGCACTCGCTCTCTCACTCTCTCTCTCTCTCCCTTTTTTTTTCCATTGATCCACTAAAGGATCCCCAATATAACAACTAGCAGCTCTGGGAGCCTCTTTCCTTCATTCCTTCCTTCTTTCCTTCCTTCTTTCCTTCCTCCCTCCTCCCTTTGTTGACATGAATCCCTTCGGACCATTTAAAAACCCTCCACCGCTTCTCTCTTTCTTTCCTCCTCTCTCCATCTCTTTCTTTTACTCTCTCTCCGCCGCTGTTTCGTCTCGCTCGCCGTGCAGCGTGCTGAGCGGCGGCGTTGGCGTGCGGTGGCGGCGGCGGCGGCGTGGCGAGGGGGGGGGACGTCATCCGTCTCACCTGGCTGCCAAAAAGAGAAAAACAAGAAGACAAACTCAGCTGTGACGTTTCAGAGAGGAAGATGAAGACGAGGAAAAAAGGAGAAGAGGAAGACGAAGAAGGCCGGCCCCGCCCACCTGCCACTGCAGCCCCGCCCACCTGCCGCTGCAGCAGGTGGGCGGGGCTGCAGCGGCAGGTGGGGCGGGGCCGGAGGTCAGCAGCCCAACCATGGTCACTTTATTCCGAACGCGATGATGCAGCAGCTGAACTCCCCGTCGGCGGCGCCACTCTGTCAGGTATCGGCGGCCGACATCGCCGGCCCGTCCTGCAGTCGCCTCGCCGGCGCCGAAACGTGGTGTTTTCAGGGCCGGCCGACTCGCCCCAGCCTGGTGGAACAGCAGGTTATCCTCCTGCGACGGCCGGTCGTGTAGCACATAAACGACTCCAGACAGGAAGTCGAGGAAAATACAAAGGTGCGTCGTACAGATGTGACCGATTCTGCCGTTTTTACCGATATTGCAAATGTGCTTGTCAAAAATTATGTCGCATCGGTTGAGGCGGAGCAGGACAGATCAGGTAGCGCAGCGGTTCTCAGCTGGTCCGGTTCCTGGATCCCTCATCGTCAAACCAGCCAGGCTCTTGCGGACTCTTGCGGGCTCCCGTACTTTTGAAACGTCGTCATCCGCGGTCCAGGTCCTCTTACAATTCACAAGTCCGCGAGCGGCAAGTCCGGACCTCAAACCCGGAAGTGTCCCTGCTCCGCCCACTTTTAGAAGTCCGACCGGATTCTGACTTTGGTGTACTTTAGTAAGCCGTGTATCCCAGAATGCATTAGGATCAACACACGGACGATCAGCAACGAGCGGCGAATGGCGTGCGGCGATGTCACGTCTTTTTTTTTTTTTTAAACTTCGCTTAGATCTCTCTCTCACCAACTTCCACAAACTCCCACAACTTTGCTTGCCACCGTTCATCTTTTATTCGCCCGCTCGCTCAAAAAAAGACTCATTTAAAATATAAACCTCACACGTCCATAACCAATATAGACATTCATATATAAATTGATACATACATAAACAAATATATTTTTTATATATGACATATTTAAACAGGAATGAGTTGTGGTTGTTTTATCTGATACACTCTGTAGGTGTATCAGATAGGCTAATGACGCTTATGCGCTTAGCAACAGCCGCCATTCACACAGAAGAAGAAGAAGAAGAAGAAGAGGAATGCTGCTATTCCAAATGCAAGGACCGCACTCGAGCTCGTGGACTTCTGGAGTTTGAACTTGTGGCAGTCTTCCCAAGTCTGCACCTCCAAAGTCTAGTAGTCCGGACTCGCAGACTTGAGATTTGAGAAATGGCCAAACCCTGCGGGACTCCTTCTGTGCCGTGAAATGGCGGGTAGTGATCGGCATTACAGGGCACCATCGCCTCCTACTGTTACGGGGCGTGAATAGGCTGGAACCGCACTGCATAATTATATGTAGATTATATGTATATAGTGTTATGTATTATATATTAGGGTAGATTAGCAATAGCACCGGTACACAATTCGGTGGAAACATGCTACGGGAGCGAAAAAACGAGTGTGATTTTGATAAGCAGCTGTTAGGCAAATGGTGTCGTCACTGTACTATGAGTGTTAATAGCGATGATGTCGCCCTTCGCGCCATGGTTAGCGATTGCCCGGCGGCGGCGGGATGCCCCGCTCGCCGTCAGTCTCGGTCGACGGATCTCAAACAGGCATCAAAGTGAAAATCGCGACTATTTTCTTAATTTGCCGGAGATGTGAGGTTTCAGACGGCGCTGATTTATTTCACTGTTTCCCGTCGACTTCCTGTCGTCCTCCGGAGGTTTCTGCTTGACGCTGACCTTTGTGTTCCGAGATGTTTTCCTCCCGCGCGCGCGTGTGTATGCGTGTGTGTGTGTGCGGCGCAGGAAAACAAATCACCGATGTAGTTCTCATTAGCAGCACTTTGTGTCAGCGCTGAGAGATCAGCTGTCAGCGCTCGCTCTTCCTCTGCAGTTTCACCTTTTACGGACCATAATTACACCGTTTAACGCCAACACCTCTCAAACGGCGGCCCGAACACCCTCAACCACCTCACCCAAGACACGGGGAGGTCTTATGGGTATTATTTAGCCTGAAGTCAGGGAGTGAAACCAAGCCCTGAAACCTGAAAGACCAAAGGAGCCTTACACTGCACGTTTCCAGGACTGGCAGCTAGTTAGCTTTAGATATAGGAGGTTGCCTTTAGATTAAGCTAGTTAGCTTTGGATTTAGCTTGCTATCCTCAGATTTGGCTGTAGCCTGTTGGCTTTAGATCCATGTAGTTAGTTTTAAATATAGCTAATTGGCGATAGATTTACATGATTATCCTTGGATTAAGCAAGCTAGGTTTACATTTAAGGTTGTTTTTGTTTTAGGTGTTGATTTAGATGCTTTAGATTTAGCTAGTTCAGCCCCTTGGAGTTAGGTAGTTAGCTTTAGATCAAAGTAGATATAGGTGGTTATTGTTAGATTTAGGTTGTGAGGTGAGGATTTAGCTAGTTTGCTTTAATTTGTTAGTGTTATGGCTATGTCGTTAGGTTCGGATTTAGTAATTAGTGTTAGATTTAGCTGGATAATTTAGTCTGTTAGATTTACAGTTAGGTAGTTAGTTTTAGCATTACATTTAGCTAATTAGATTTAGCTAATTAGCTTCAGACTTAGCTGGTCAACTTTAGCTCACTAGTTTTAGAGTTAGTTAGCTTTTAATTTAGCTAACTAGCTAGTTGGTGTAGCTTTAGCTAGTCATTTTAGATCAAGAGTTACCTTTAGATTTAGGTATTTGTAGTAGTAGTAGTAGTTCAATTTTGCAAGCCAGCTTGAGATTTAGCCAATTAGTTTGATATTTAGCCAATTAGCTTTACAGTTAACCCATTATGTTTGGTTTGTTAGCTTTAGATTTAGCTTGCTAGATTTAGACTACGTCTTCATCATGCTACTTTCAGCTAACAAACAGTGATGGGGAATGTGACCTCTCTCCTTCGATGATCTCTTTTCCTCTTCCTCTAAATGCTACATTAGTTAGCATTCGTGTTTCTGGGTTGACTGGTTAGTGAATATCACTCAATGAACAGGAGACGTCGTCCATGTGACACTGAAACAGCATTTATTGTAGAAAACAAACAGAACGGTTTCTTCCCATGATAATGAGGTTTGTCACATGACCTCATCTTCTCCCTCCTGTCTAGCTTCTGAAGACATGGTGATAACTTGAATATGTTGCTGATATGCAAGATTCTGCGTTTGCTACAATGGCACTTGTCGCTTGCTACACTTCAACTGGTTGCATGTTTGGTTTCGTATTTCAGTAAATGCATAGCAGATAGCAGGAGGTTTGGCAAATGAAGAAAGATTTGGCATCATGAGAAACTCACAGCACGACCGTCTGAACGTTATAGCCTGATGCTAACCACCACCTAACACACCAGCAACATCTCTGGGGAGAACGGAACTGTGTAAGACTCCCAGTGAGTGGTCAATTCGTTGAAATAACGTCTGTTCAGTGGTTTGCGACATTTTTTTTCAGGAATGTATCGAGCTAGCAACTGAAAAAGTACCACACATCCGTTTCCCAAAACCCTCATTAGCAAATAATGGGTGGTGCTTTTGCTTTTAAGTTAACAGGTCTACTAGGACACGGTATGTTAGCAGACCATGTGCTAGCAGATGGTACATTAGGAAACGGTACATTAGCAGATGGTACGTCAGCAGACAGTATGTTAGCAGATGGTATGTTAACAGATTGTATGTTAGCAGGCGGTATATTAGCAGATGTTATGTTGGCAGACAGTACAAGGTAGTACGTTAGCAAACAGTACGTTAGAAGACAGCACTTTAGCAGACCATATGCTAGCAGACGGTACATTAGAAAATGGTATATTAGAAACAGTATGTTTGCTGACGGTACATCAGAAGAGGGTATGCTAGCAGACTATATGTTAGCAGTGGTATATTAGAAAACAGTATGTTAGCTGACGTTACATCAGAAAAGGGTATGCTAGCAGACTGAATGTTAGATGTTTTTTCCACAGATGATATGTTAGCAGACGGTATGTTATCAAGTGGCACATTTACAGACGGTACATTAGAACACAGCACATTAGCAGACAGTAGACGACCAAATGTTAGAAGACTCTGTTAGCAGGTGGTACGTTAGAAGATGGTATCCTAGCAGACCGCAAAGTGCAGATGTTTTGTTGGCAGACGGTACGTGAGCAAGTGGTTAGAAGACTCTGTCAGCAGACAGTATGTTAGAGGATGGTATGCTAGCAGGCCGTATGTTAGCAGACCCCACGTTAGCAGATGTTCTGTTCGAAGACGGCATGGTATCAGGTGGTACATTAACAGCCGTTAGAAGAGTATGCTAGCAGACCGTATGTTAGCGGACCAAACGCTAGCAGATGTTTTCTTCGCAGAGAGTAAGTTAGCAGACGGTATGTTAGCAGATGGTATGCTAGCAGACTGCATGTTAGCAGATGTTTTGTTGGCAGACGGTATGTTAGGAGATGGTATGTCAGCAGACCTTACGTTAGAAGACTTGATTTTTTTTAAGGCTACATGCAAAGATGGGCTCTGCCACAGTCCTGATGGTTGGGGGAGTCTGACTGGACCTGGATTCCCTCCATGATCACCCAACCACGCTTCGTTAACCAATGAAATGTACTAAATATCTATCAGCTCTGCATAAAGTGGAGATCAATCAGAAGTCTTTCACCTTTAGCAGCTAACCACTGTTGGTCACTTATGCAGGAGGACTAGCTAACATTTAGCATGTAACATTTAGCCTTTGTACGACATGACGTGGAGAACTTGCATGTATTTCTTATCAGGTTAGCTTGTCAGCATTGCCGGGACTCACTGAAAACGGCTGACGCTAAAAACAAACAAACAACACTTTTGTAAACAACTTCCTGTTTCTCATAAATTGTTTGGGAAGAGCTGATTGTGGCGGTTCACAGTTATTTAAGTTGATTCAACAGAAACTGATTTGCAGAACATCATTCCTCATGAAACCTTTTGTGCAATCAAATAAGCTGATATGCGCTTCCAACGCTATGCTAGCATGCTCGCGGGCTCGCCAGTGGTTATTGCGCGACTAGCACGAGCGCCTCCGGCTACCAGCCCTCCACCTCCACGCTGAAGGGCTCCTTGATGGCGATCCTGCCGCTGTTGACGATGACGCACTCGGTGTACGGGAGGTTCCGGTCGTTGGTGTCCTGCAGCTCGATGGTGTGGACGACAGCCTGCCGGGGGAGACACCTGGTGGTCAGTTCACACGTGAACTTGTAAAACTGTCGACCTATAAAACCGTTGAATACTTAAAATGTGGCGTCAAACGTCTTTGGTTCTGTTTTACTCGCTCCTGATATTTCTTTGTGTTCATGTTTCGCTTCACTCCCGACAACGCCGGGCTGCCGTCTACCGCTCTGTGATTGGTTCATTCGTGTGGCTCAAAGACTCGGGACTCCACCCACCATCCCGTCCAGGACTTTGCCGAAAACAACGTGTTTCCCGTCCAGCCATGGCGCCTTGGCGGCCAGGATGAAGAACTGGGACCCGTTGGTGTCCGGGCCGGCATTCGCCATGCTCACCTTACACACACACACACACACACACACACACACACACGCACGCACACACACACCACAGTTAACTACTAGCTAAGAAGTGAGAAAAGAAGCAAAAGCTAATAGCATAGCTTCTCTAACAGTGGGCCTGAGTGACAGATGGTAGAAGGCCATTTTTTAGCGCGAATCTGGTGAGACTGCGAGTATGAAGGCCTCTGCTCACCGGGGCGGGGCCGAGAAATGACGTCAAAATGTAATATGCTTGTCTGTGAAAATGTGGCACAGGCAGCCACGGCAGTTTGCTAAAGTTTGCATCGACTCACATGTCGGATTAAAATCTGGCTGGCGCCAAATCCGAAGACATTGCCAGTGTTGTGTCCACTAGGGACACTAGCGACACGTCGGAGGATGACACTAGCATCGCATCTGAGGATGATGCTAGTACTGAGTTCTGAGAATGACGCTAACATTGCATCTGAGGTTAATGCTAGCGCTGTGTCTGTGGATGTGAGCACTGAGTCTGATGGTAGCATTTCATCCGAGGTTAATGCTAGCATTGAGTCTGAGCATGACACGGGCGCTGTGTCCAAGGGGGATGCTAGCACTGAGTCTGATGGTAGCATTGCATCTGAGATTAATGCTAGCACTGAGTCTGATGGTGGCATTGCATGCTAGGTTAATGCTAGCAATGAGTCTGATGGTGGCATTGCATCCTAGGTTAATGCTAGCACTGAGTCTGAGGATGACGTTAGCACTTTGTCCGAGGGGGATGCATCTGAGGCTAATGCTAGCACTGAGTCTGAGGATAACGTGAGCGCTGTGCCTGAAGTGGATGCTAGCACTGAGTCTGATGGTAGCATTGCATCTGAGGTTAATGCCAGCACTGAGTCTGATGGTGGCATTGCATGCTAGGTTAATGCTAGCAATGAGTCTGAGGACGATGCTAGCATTGCATCTGAGGTTAATGCCAGCACTGAGTCTGATGGTGGCATTGCATGCTAGGTTAATGCTAGCAATGAGTCTGAGGACGATGCTAGCACTGAGTCTGATGGGGATGCTAGCACTGAGTCTGATGGTAGCATTGCATCTGAGGTTAATGCTAGCACTGAGTCTGATGGTGGCATTGCATCCTAAGTTAATGCTAGCACTGAGTCTGATGGGGATGCTAGCACTGAGTCTGATGGTAGCGTTGCATCCTAGGTTAATGCTAGCACTGAGTCTGAGGACGACGCTAGCACTGAGTCTGATGGGCATGCTAGCACTGAGTCTGATGGTGGCATTGCATCCTAACTTAATGCTAGCACTGAGTCTGATGGGGATGCTAGCACTGAGTCTGATGATAGCAATGCATCTGAGGTTAATGCTAGCACTGAGTCTGAGGACGACGCTAGCACTGAGTCTGATGGGGATGCTAGCACTGAGTCTGATGATAGCATTGCATCTGAGGTTAATGCTAGCACTGAGTCTGATGGTAGCATTGCATCCTAGGTTAATGCTAGCACTGAGTCTGAGGATGAGCTAGCACTGAGTCTGATGGGCAATGCTAGCACTGAGTCTGATGGTGGCATTGCATCCTAGGTTAATGCTAGCACTGAGTCTGAGGATGACGCTAGCACTGAGTCGCGGGGTCGCTGCGGGCCCCCACAGGCGTGGCAAGACTCACCCAGCCGGCTCCCAAGTGCTTCAGCCTGAAGTTCTCGTCGGCGAAGGCGGCGCCGTAGATGCTGTGACCTGCAGGGAGACGACCCTCATCACCAGCATGAACCGACACCCACAGGAAGCAGCGCCGGCACAGACAGGAAGCAGGGCGACCACCGTCAACATCCACCGACGTTCACCAGCATTGACGTTAATGATGATCGGCAGGGTGGCATGCTGGGAACCCGAGAGTCACCCATAACACTAGCATGCCAAAGTGCTGCATTCAAACACAGTAGGAGACATGAGTGCTCTTGGCTAAAACCGGTTAGAAATGTGGGCACTGATCGTTTCAGAGGCGGCGGCGTGGCGGCGGCGTGGCGGCGGCGGCATGATGGCGGCATGATGGCGGCGTGGCGGCGGCGTGCCAGAGTC